>PVKC010000657.1:0-61697 GCA_004027635.1 Crocidura indochinensis
GGTTGCCTAGCTCCCCGGTTCAGTACCAAGCAGAGATGGACAGCTCCCCCGCTGAGGACTGGCAGAAGCCCAGGGAAAGGCAGGGGCAGGGCTTTCCTAAGTGGGTGACTCAGCCCATGAGAACCTCTCTCCTTCCTTCTCTCCACCCAACCCCTTCTCAGGATCCTGTTGACTGTGGTGGTGATCTTCCGGATCCTCATCGTGGCCATTGTGGGGGAGACGGTGTATGACGATGAGCAGACCATGTTCGTATGCAACACCCTGCAGCCCGGTTGTAACCAGGCCTGCTATGACCGCGCCTTCCCCATCTCCCACATACGCTACTGGGTCTTCCAGATTATCATGGTGTGTACCCCCAGCCTCTGTTTCATCACCTACTCTGTGCACCAGTCTGCCAAGCAGAGAGAACGCCGCTACTCTACGGTCTTCTTAGCCCTGGACAGAGACCCCCCTGAGTCTATGGGGGGTCCCGGAGGAACTGGGGGTGGGAGCGGTGGAGGCAAGCGAGAAGATAAGAAGTTGCAGAACGCCATCGTCAACGGGGTCCTGCAGAACACCGAGACCACCAGCAAGGAGACGGAGCCGGATTGCTTAGAGGTGAAAGAGCTGACCCCACATCCATCGGGGCTCCGTACTGCGGCCCGCTCCAAACTCCGAAGGCAAGAAGGCATCTCTCGCTTCTACATTATTCAGGTGGTTTTCCGGAATGCCCTGGAGATTGGCTTTCTGGTGGGCCAATACTTCCTCTATGGCTTTAGTGTCCCCGGCTTGTATGAATGTGACCGCTACCCCTGCATCAAAGAAGTGGAGTGTTATGTGTCCCGGCCTACTGAGAAGACGGTCTTCCTGGTGTTCATGTTTGCTGTGAGTGGCATCTGCGTGGTCCTCAACCTGGCCGAGCTCAACCACCTGGGATGGCGCAAGATCAAGTTGGCTGTGCGAGGGGCCCAGGCCAAGAGAAAATCCGTCTATGAGATCCGCAACAAAGACTTACCCAGGGTCAGCGTCCCCAATTTCGGCAGGACTCAATCCAGCGATTCGGCCTACGTGTGAAAGAGCAGGTTTCACTTCAAGAAGGCCTGAAGAATAACCAGGCAGAAGACGTCCTCAAGCATGGCGGTCTCTGCCCTCGTGTAGGCGACGCTCACCATGGAGATGGAGGATGTGGTTGGATAAGGAAAGGTCTTGCCTCCATGGAAGAGGAGAGAGGGGAGAACCATTGGCGTGTCACATTCCAGAGACAGCCGGGTAATATCAGGAGATGGATGAGCTGTACTTCTTCGGACCCTTTCCTTACACGGCCTAGTCTGTTCCCGACAACAATGGACTATGCACCGCTAACAAATGGGACTTCACCGCTTAGCTTTATATCCGGTGAAAGACTAGACTCAAATATTTCATTGGTACAAAATGTGTGACCTATCTCAATACACCCCTCCATCCTGTGCTGCAGGAAATCATTCTCAAGGCATCCTTCTTGTACCTCTCCCATCAGCATGGCCCTCTCTTCAACCCGGGATAGCATGCCAGCCTTTTCCTTTTTCATTTCAGAATCTGGCCTTACTGAATACCTAATATGGTTTATCTGCAGGCTAGCGGGAATCACAACGGGGGTCCTTTTGGAAAAATGACCGTGCGGAGGTTTGCATTAGCGCCCCACCTGACTTTCCCTTAGTCGATGTGAAAAACCTTAGGAATGTCTCAGTATCTCCAATTTTCTAACTCCAATTGCACTGGTGCTCTTTATCAGGGGCAGGGGTAGGGTGGGAGGGAGGGAACTGCAATATGCAACTATAACACTTCTGTGAGATGATTCGTTGCACTGTTAGGCATGTGGTGATAAGCTTTGGGATATTTCTGCCTTCCAGCTTGTGGACTTTGTAAAGCATAAAAATATTTTTTGGGTTCATATCCAGGGTGTCTACCCAAGCCACAGAATTTCTAACAGATATATTTCCCTCATTTTCTTACATCCTTTGGTTGTGCAACTCAGCTGCACTTCATTTTGCCATGGATTGAATTTAACTGTGTGCTCACACCAGAAACCTTAATTGGCCCATGTCAATCCTGATTTATGATATTTATCAGTTATTTTTGGGACACAAGCACTAGCATAAGAAACCTGGAACTAAACACTGTTGATTGACAGGTGTTTAAGGATGCTTGCTTATTTGAGACATATACCAAAGGTCAAAAGCTTATTGTTTTGAACTGAGAATATGTTTTTTCTTCTCCTTGCTCTTGTTTCTTTAAGTGCCATAATTGAAATTTTCATGTCCACTGTGTATTTAGTTCAAACATTGGCCAATAGTATATTTGGATAATGTGCTTTTATGGAGTTCTCTGTTTCCTTTTGGTTTAGATATGGACATGGTGTAACACACAATTGAGGACTTGTTTAAAATAAAGTTCTTTCCTTTTTTGTAAAATGGGAATCTTTCATTTTTCTCTTATGATTTGGGTTGGGTTGAAATATATGTTGAAAATGTTTTGTCAACTTATGCAAAAAAAAACCCAACTAATATTCAGGACAGAAAGTAAGAGATGACTGAATAGTATTTGAAGGAAGACCAATAAAGTTTAATTAACCTCTACCAGAAGAAAGGAGGCGAGTTAATTTTATGTTTAAACAGAGTGTAATGAGATGTTCTAATTGTATTCACTAACTCTTTTTCATCTTAGCCCAAGATTTCTCTGCTTCTCTGAAGATATTCCTTGTCATGAAATGTCAATTCTTTATAATATTAGTTGATGCCTGGAATGTATTTTTTTGTCTTTCGCTGGTCTTTTCTGACAGTTGGTCACATTTTGCAGGTATGTGGTACTTCCAATTATCTCTCTTTTTTGGGGGAAAGGGTTGTTTGGGCCATATCCAGCAGTGTTGAGGGCTTGCATCTGGCTCTGTGCTTAGGGATCACTCCTGAAGTGTATTGGGGGACCAAAAAGGGTTGATATTTAAAATTTTACAGTCAAATGGCCTAGCAAAATCCTCAAAATCACTCGACCTAGAGAACTTTCTGTAGTGATGGAAATTTCTGTTTTCTTGACTGTACAATAAGACATTTACTGGCCCATGAAGCTATTGAACTCAGAAAATATGGGGAGGCAGCTGAAGATCTGAATTTCTAATTGTAATTAATTAAAATAGCCAAAATGTGATTATTGTAGTTCAAGATTTTAATGATTTCTTACTTGGTCTTTCATATGGCACTGATCTTTTTTTCTTTTTTTTTTTTAAGTGTATTTGGGTTACATCCAGTAATGCTCAGGGGTCATCTGGCTCTGTGCTCAGGAATTACTCTTCACGATGCCAGGAATCAATCTTGGTGAGCACTCTACACCCTATAGCTACAGTATGACTCCATCCCTTAACCTTTTTCCCCTATGTATCCTATAATACTCTTTGAGTCACATTATTCATCATTGTTAGTTTTGGTTGATATGCAGTCCCATTAATTCAGTAGACTTTATACTATCTCAGTTCCTTTATGTTATGCATTACTTATCCTCACTAGTTGCTGCTCTGAACATTACCTAAAGCAATGTGGAATTTCCTGGATGCTTGTTTTCGAAGTCAATTGTTGCACCCTTGAATGGTAACAGTACAGATGTCAATTTTAGAAGTAAATTGTGTTTATTTCAATCTATACGTTTCCATCTGGGGTCTATCTACACGGTTGAAGATGATTATCCTTGAGTGGAAAAACAGATCCTCCTCTGTTTTGTTTTTGGTGAGCTAAAAATGTTTGAAGACACCTCCCAAAGATGGAGAAAAGTGTTGCTTGAGAGCTCTTAGCATATGCTGGGGTGTGAAAGAAGTAGGAATCTGTGTGGAAAACAAGGGCTGCTGTATTTATGTAATGATGTAAAATTCAAAGTGCTCTATAGTGAGTGTTTCCTGGTAGAAATGCATCTGTGAGGCTGGTCTATTTCAGTTCTTTAATGTTTCTGACTATCGGCAAATGGCAAAATTTACTCAGTTGTCTGTAAGAAGAAGAAGGGGAAGCCTCTCTCAGAATATAGAGTTATCCCTCAAAATAAATGGTCTATGTCACTTTGGTTCTTTTACATTCGATTTAATGAAGGAAAGATACTGATGATTCGATGGTTATGTGAGGGACGGGATCTTAATCTGCAATTTGTGAGAGGACAGCGCTGATATATAGTAGTCTCTTAAATTTGGAGGTTTTGGTGAACTTCAGGTTTTATTGGCTACCACATATGTGTGCATGCACAGTGGTGAGGGTAGCAGAAACCAATGAGAAATTGTGTATACATTTGGAGAGAAGGGACTGGAGAAATAGTACAGTGGGTAAGGCACTTGCCTTACACATGTCCAACCCAGGTTCAATACCTGACATTCCTGAGTTAAGAGTCCAGAGTAACCCCCGAGAATTTCCATGTGTACTCCAAAATTAAAAAAAAGAATAAAAAAGTAAAAGTTGATAGAAGTTTCTGGACACAAGTTACTTAGCGTGGGGAGGAGAAAGATTGTCGCAGAGAATTTGCCCTTTTTTTCAAGTCCTCAGATACCAGGAAGGTTGAACTATATGCAGAATGACAGCTGTACTCTGTGACTTTGTAGAACAGGAAAAGGACAAGATTTAAAATAGAGGGGTCAGAAAGCTAAGAAAGCACTAGGAGAACCAAATTTCTCTTCACCTCTGCTCTCCTTTCCCATTTCTTTTTCAGGGAATACTTTCTGGTTACCTACTTTCACTAGCTGAGTTTGCCTTTACCCATTAAAAATAATTGATGGGAGAATGGCTGGAGTGATAGTACAATGGTTAAGGCATTTTATGTGCCAGACCTAGGTTAGATCTCCAGTATCCCGTGTGGTTCCCTGAGCCCTGCCAGGAGTAATTCCTAACTACAAAGCCATGAGTAACCCAACCTCCACTAGGTATAGTCCCCAAAACAATAAAAACAAATCATACAAACAAAAATAATAACCTGGTTTTCTTCTCATAGAGTCCTATTAATCTAAATACCACTACAAAGCATTTAATGACCCTAAACTAGAAACTACTCTGTCACTTGTTAAACAGAGATGATATGTTTCTTTTTATGTTTTTGTTTTTGTTTTTAGGACTATACCTGGCAGTACTCAAGGTGTATTCCTGCTCTGTGCTTAAAAATCACCCCTGAAAGACTTGGGGAACCATATCGGATACCAGAATGGAAAGTAGGTTGGCCATATGCAAGGCAAGTGTCTTACCCACTGTATTATCCCTTTGGCCCCAGATGACATTCTTTTAAGGTCAATGTGTAATTCCTTGGGCATATTAAATATGCCTTAACTATTGTAATGATACATGACTTTTACTTTCAGAGATATGTTGCCTTAGTCTATACCATCTGGGAGACTTCTTGTAGAAGAAAGCGAAAAGTGTCTCATGAAGTTATTAATTCAAACCCTTTATTATATGGTAGAGGAAACCAAAAGAACTAAAATACAGATGATATTTTTCAGGGAAAATGATATCAGCATTGCAGAATAGTAATGCTTAGGAAACAATATTTATACTGGTCTCAGTTTATTTATAATTGCAAAGTGTACTATTGGGCCATCATAACAAATTACGCCATAGCATACTAGATGGCTTAAGCAACAAGGAATCCAAATCAAGATGTCAGATGGTTGGGTCTCTCCTGAATCCTTTCCCTGACTGGCAGATGACCATCTTCTTACTATTCCCTCACTTGGTTCATCTCTGGAGGGCATGGACTTACCCCCATACCTCTATGTCCAAATTCAGCTTTTTATGAGGAGGATTAGTCACATTGGATTAAGATCCAACCTCTCGTCTCATTTTAGTGTAATTGTTTCATTATCTCTTTTGAGGCCTATCTCTAAATAGAGTCACCTCAGAGCACACAATGCAGCCCATCATCTAGGACCCCTTTAGGGACCCTATCTAAACTATTGTACAAATAAGACACCTTTGAGAATATAGGGGACAGGATAGCTAATTGAATGAAACAGAAGAACAATGGGTGTAAATTGAATTTGTCTGAAACAAGCTAAGTTTTGTGGATACCTTACTTAAGACAATAAATAGCATTAAGTTCTTGCTTCGGGGTCTGAAAAAAATCTTGAGAAATTAATAACTAAGTTTCAGTTCCTAAAAAGGGCTACGAAATCTACTTAGGATGTGTGTGTGTGGAGGGGGGAGAAGTCATATCACATATCACTGATAAGAAAGTAGTATTTTAAAAAATCTGGGGCTGAGTGGTGGAGCAAGCAGTAGGGCATTTGCCTTGCACACAGCTGACCTAGGACAGACCTCGGTTCAATCACCCAGCCTCCTCTATGGTCCCCAAGCCAGGAGTGATTTCTGAGCGCATAGCCAGGAGTAACCCCTGAGCGTCATCAGGTGTGGCCCAAATTCCCCCCCCCACCCAAATCTATATATCTTTGTCTCTCTCAGACCAGCCAAATTAGAATGTTTGGTACAGTAGTCTAAAAAAAAAATCAATATGTTTCATTCTTTCTAGGTAATTCTAGTGTCAATTGAGATAAAAACTGAGTGAGTGTGACAGAGTAAAATGATAAAAAGAATAAAAGAAAGTTGTAGGTTCTTTTAAGAAATTGTTTCTTGTTTATGGAAAATTAGTGAAGAGATATTACAAAGGAAAACCAGCAACAACTTTTAGGGCTTTGGAAGTGAAAAGAGCAGCCATGATACAAGAGGGGCTTACCTAAGGTAGAACTTGCAGAAGACAGAGGAGGAAAGTGGATGGAGCTAAGAAGAACTAGAAAGCAAAGTAACATTACAACATGGTGCCATAAAGCTAAGAGAAGTGAAATCCCAAGAAAGAAGTTCATTCCTGTCCAGGGGACAGAGATATGTACAATTGGTAAGGGGCTTGTCTTGCATGAGGCCAGCCCAGTTTAATCCCTGGCACCACAAGTGATCCTCCACACCCCTTCAGGAGTGATCTATGAGAGTACAGTCAGGAAAAATCCCTGAGCACTTTTGGGTATGGCCCCCCCCAAAGAAAAAAATCTCTATTAACTGCTCTTAATGTGTGAAGTAGTTAATCAGATACAATACCTATATAAAAGCCAGATAATGGTCTTAAAAGCATCTATTGATTTTTGGAGTGGGATTTGATAGATTAGAAACTACAATTATAGGTTATCCTTTGTCTTAGATCTGTCCAGCTTTTGTGCAATTTTGAGGGAAGCGGTTAAAGCAAAGTGCATATTTTTCAATCCATCGTAGCTAGGGCTTGAATTCAATCAGGATGGTGAGCAAGCTTTATGACTTCACAAAAGTTATGGCTGTTAGAAATTGTTATAAAGCAGATAGATTGTATTTTAGCTGAACAGATCTCATGTAACTTAACTCAAATGAGTGGTTGTCACTAAAATGTCTTTAGTGGCTCTTGTCATATCTTGAGACAGAGGATAGTAATTTTTACATTTTTATGTTTAATATATTTATTTAAGCATCATGGTTACAAACATTTTTTCTTTGTTTTTTTTTTTTAGGCCATATCTGATGATGCTCAGATATGGGGTTACTTGTGTCTCTGCACTGAGGAATCACTCCTGGTGGTGCTTGAGGAAATATATAGAATGCTACAGACAAAATCAGGCCAGCCACATGCAAAAAAGGTGCCCTACCTGCTGTAGTATCTCTCTGTCCCTGAAAGAATAATGTTTTAATACCAAAGATGTACCAGATTCAGCGTTTGATTCTGTCAGGGTTGTAAGTCTCTTGCAGCTGTCGCAGAGTTGTAAGGAATGGACCAGTTTTTCTCTTTGACACCCCAAATTAGGATTGTTCTATGTAGCATGTTTATTTAATGAATTAAAATAAAGGATCTATGATCTATAATTATATCCTTAAACCTCAACCTTTCCTTGAGAGCCCTAATATCTAATCAAGAAATAGAATATTATTCGACTAAATGTCTGAACCTTCTGAAATACTAATGACAATAAAGGGCCTGGATCAGGAGTTACAGAGAATTCAAAGGTAGGTGTGTTGTACGTCCTACCTCCACAAACTTTGTAGTAGATCCCAAAGGGGAAGACAGCCCTCTGTAAATTAAAAGGAATCCTGCCACATTAAAGGTTCAAAATATTCTGATCTGAAGAGGGTGACAACACACCCATTGATTATATGTGTTGAGAGAGGGATCAAGAAATGTCATAGATAGGTGGTATTGAGACACATTTTCTTGAAGAGAGAATATAGGGATCAAAACACTTAACTGTGACAGAGAAATTTGAGGCATATGTGGAGAACTGGAGGGTTTTTTGATTTGGGTTTTCAGAGAGAAATAGTGGGAGAGGAAATGTTGTCAGAATGCATCAGTAACAAGAATCTTTGAAGAATTAAGAAGACAAGGTCTCAACACTCCTTTCAACAAGGTTTCTTAAGGTCATCATTTTGCACACTTCTGTTTTCCCAGGAATCAGCCACAATAGTCTTTGTCTGTGCAGAGATTGTATGTACCTTTGATTTGGAAGACACATTTCAATCTCAACAGAAAGGGATTGGAACAAATATCCAGTGTGATGGTTTAGAAATTTGACAGCATGGCCCCATTAACTTTAGTGAGAGTTAGTTTGTTAAATCCCGGGCACTAGCAGGACCCTCAAGTTTCTTGCCACCATTATGTTTCTCCTTCAAGTTGATATGTTTCCAAATCACTTAGATTGAATTAAACTGTGTAGCATTCCCCCTATCCAAAAGAAAAAATATTTAAAAAATTACTGCTGCATGAACTGAAATATCTATATTTATGGGAAATTCTGATATAGGAAGAAGTAATTATTTATATGTGGAATTAATGAATTTTGATTCTTTTGAGACATTCCTTTGATACATACACTCTAGGGCAGTGTATTTGTTTTACCTGTCTCTGGGTAGGGGTCAAGCTTATTGCAAATGATTCTTTTTTGCCAAACCAATTTTCACTTCTGCATATTTTTCCTTCCAATATTTATTAGCCCAAAGATAATAAAAGAAAAATCCTGGAGATGTAAAAAAAAATCTGGATGTTTGAAAACTTTATAATCTTAACAGCAAATTTATGTTTAATATTTCCTTCTTAACTCATATAATTCCCTGGAAGGATAGTGTCAAGTATGATTATAAATATTTTCAGATGAGGAAATAAAATTATGCTGACTCTAAATCAAACCACCTGGGTCATACAACTAGTACCTGGCTATGTCTAGATTTCAGTGCATCCATTTGTCAAGAAAGGGTGGCCTGGACTGTACAATGGCTAGTATCATTGGTTGACAAGGTCAAAGAACTCTCCAAATAATCCCAAGAATTATTAGTTTATATAGTATCTAAGGAAAGATACCTTATCATGGTCCCTCCGGTTCTGAGATAGCATATTCCTCAATTTCTTCAAACCATAGGGTTAACTGAAGAGTACACGTCTATGACCTTGTTCCCAAGTTGTGTGTAATTGTGTGAGCATAGACGCATTCATGCACATGGTTGTCTATTTCTGGGAATGACTTGTTTTCCACACTGACATGTCATGTTCTTGCTTTATTTTCCAGATTGTTGGCCAGTACTGTGGGTTTCATGTAAAGCACAGTTTCCTCTGAGACATAAAAAGAACCTCTGATTACCCCTTTTTATTGAAGATCATTATCAGGATTTTTATGTTTATCTTTATGTCTCTCTCTACCTGATAGATAACCTGTGCTGCATGCTCATTGGTCAATGTCCTACAGTGTTATTTAGAACATATTTCCTGGCCCTATTTGTTTTTATCAGTATGCTTTGTCTTAAAGTGCTCAGGTTATTGCTTTTATATTTTACTGAAATATGTTTCCTATATAATGATTATAGTACTTGTGTATGTTCAGCTCTGAGCTAACATATGGAAAATACTTGAAATAAACAAAAGGAAAAGTTCTGGATGATTATTTACAGAAAAAATGAAGAAAAAAGAAATGAAAAATATCCAATCACAGATGGAAAAGAGCAATAAAGTTCTAAGGTTTTCCTCCAGAAAAGCAAACAGATTAAGTCTATACACAAAAATATAAAGGTAAGTTTTTACTTTTATATAAATATATAAGAATATATCCTCAAATCTATATATCAAGGAAACTTGGTGACCTGAGCATAATGTTCTTTTTTCCTTTCCACAAATTATGTAAATTTCAAAATAATCAATATATGCACTAGTTTCTACAATTATAATAGCCTTAATATTGATTATCATAATAATCATCATGATAGTGACAGAGAGCATTTTAATGCATTATTTTCTCACCTCTTTCCTTAGCTTATCTTATTTGATCTTTAAAACGTTTGTCTGTGGGTAAGGATTTGCTTTTTCTTAGAAGAGCATAATTTGAGTCTGTTTTGGTAATCCATCCCAAACCAGGTAGTATGACATTGGGACAGAACTGGGTCTCTGACTTATACCCCTGCACATTTTTATTTTATATCGCTTCTTGACTGATAAAATTTTAAGCCATAAATTGTGAAGAGAGAAATGAACATATTCTTTTTGTCTGTGGGGGTGGGTGGATTGGTGGGAAGATTTTGGATGATATCTAGTGATGAGCAGGACTGATTTCTGGCACTGCATCAAACCAAGTAAGTCTAGTATAAAAATAATCACCGTACCTGCTATACTATTTTTCCATCCTTGGCAATGAATACATTCTAAAAGTATGATTTCCTATATTTCTAAAAAGATTGCAAGGAAGTGTGACAAGCTAATCTTTAAGGAAAGATGTCAGTTTTTTTTTTGTCTCTTGAAACTGATTTGTTCAGCACAATTAGAACACAAAACATTCACCTGAACTTCAGGTCAAGGTGACAGAAATAGCTGGAGAGGTATCTAGATTCAACATGATGACTTACCTCTAGTTCTTTCCTGGGATTTCAGAGATAACAGAGAAAAATATGTTTTTATTATGTTTTTATGTTTTATTAAATAAATGATATGTTTAGAGGCGAAAGCAATAGTGCATCAGCTAAGGTAATTGCTTTGTGCACAGCCTGTCCTGGTTCAATTTCCATCATCCCCTATTGTTCCCCAAGCACTGCCAGGAGTGATTCCTGAGTACAAAACAAGAGTAATCCCTGTGCATCCGCTGAGTGTGGCCCCAAAACAAAACAAAATTAAACAATATATATACTTAAAAATCTTCATCTATTCACTATGATCAAAATAAAAATCATATTAAAAATCTTCATCTATCAAAGAAACCTTTTGAAAAGATCCAACACCAACCGATGATAAATTTACAAAAAAATAGGGACAAAATTAATTTACCCCAATATGGTGAAGACCACATACAAACCACTGCTAACAAAAATTGTAAAAATTGTAAAGCCTTACCTCTGAAATCAGACATAAAGCAAGGATGTCCACCTTTACTTTGATTCAACATAAAATTTAAAAGTTCTATCCACAGCAAGTAGGCAAGAAAAAGAAATTCTAGGAATTCAAAGTGGGGAAAAAGTAAAATACCACTGTTAAAGATGAAACATTCATAGAAACATTCATAGAAAACCCTAAAGACACATACATACAATAAACACAGTAGCATAGCTACATAGCTTATTTTTACAAAATATATTGTATTTTTCCATGAAAACTGGAAGACAAAGAAGTAAAAACCAAAACTGTCTTTGCCAATTGTGTCCAAACCAAACAAGCACCTAGGAATCAACAAAGGAGGTGCAAGACATGCATTTAAAACTATAAGACACTTTTAAAAGAAATTTCAAAAAACACATGAAAATGTAAAAATATTTCATGTTTAAGACTTGGAAGTGTTAGCAAGTTAAAGTGAGTAGTAAGTAATAAATTGAATCAAAGTAATCCTAACCAAAGTTCTAATGACTTTTTTCCACTGAAGAAATACCAAATACTACCATAATTTGTAAAACTTCACCAATTGCCAATGAAATCTTCTGACAAAAGTTATTGAGAAGTATTTCATACTCTGCCTTTAAACTATAGTATAAAGTTATAGCAATCAAAACAATGTGGTATTGGAATAAACAAAAACCTTGAACCAACAAAACAGAATGAGTACAAATAAGTAAAGTATCCTCAAATATAAGGATAGTTAAGGAAGTAGGTGAATTTTGTAGGGAAGAAAAATATTGCAAACAACTGATATTGGAAAAACTGATTAGTTACACACAAAGATAAAATTCTGTACCCAAAACACACTATTGTATGCAACATTATCTTAATTTTAAAAAGTATCTGCTTTACCAGATGGAAAAAGTAATAGATATTTAAAGCAAAGAAAATCTAGTGATGGGTTATTGCCAGTTGTTACATTATACAAATTAAAGGACGGTTATGCAAACCTACCAGATTGTTTCTTTGACAAACCTGGTTTAAAGAATAAAAACCTTAAATTTGTCTGCACATCTTACAAAACTTCAGAAAGTTGACATGATAAGATTAGTCTTTCATGAAAAGGTTCAAAACCAGGAATGCTTATCTTCTCTTTGTCACTCACTTGGTAGTGGTAATCAATTATATAGTTGTTATTATTGTCAGGATTCACATAGTTTAGTTACAGTACTCGCATGCACTTGGTTGCAGTACACTGAGATCTTATGCTTGGTTGTGGAGGTTTGGGGACACAAACTGCAATACTCATGCAGAGGTGGCATACATCAGTGTTGGAGACAGAAGTCTTGATCTCATGCCTACAAGTAATGTGCTCTCCAATGAAGCAAATTCCCAGATCCTAGAAGCAAATAGTTTCTGATATTCTGAAAAAACTAATTTATAAGCTGGAAGGCATAGAAAATCTCTTATTGTGTTGGGAGCAAAGTGTGAAGGAAAAATGTATATTTTAGGTATACTTTATTTCTGTATTAGGAGTACTTTATTTGTTTATTTTTTATTTAGTTTGGGCCACACCCGGTGATGCACAGGGGTTATTTCTGGCTCTGTGTTCAGAAACTGCTCCTGGCAGGCTCAGGAGACCTTAATAGGATGCAGAGGATCGAACACGGGTTGGCTGTGTGCGAGGCAAATGCTGTGCTAGCTCTGGCCCCTGTCTTTTTTTTTTTTTATCTTTTGCTTTATTTTTTAAAAATGGGTTACTTTTTATGTTTTGTTTTTGGGTCATACCTGGTGATGCTCAGGGATGACTCTGGCTATGTGCTCAGAAATCGCTCAGGGACCAGATGGGATGCTGGGGGAATCGAACCATGGTCCTTCCAGGCTAGCGTGCTCAAGGTGCTTTAGATGCTTTTACGGCTTTCGCCAACACTCCAGTCCCTGTGTTACATTCTTGACATAGTTGATCACAATATATTTGTTTTCACATGAGTATTAGCAAGGTTATTTTACAAAGGATAGAAAGAAAAAGAAAAAGGAAGAGAAGAAAAATTTAAAAAGGAAAGAAAAAAGAAGTACAGTATCAAACACATTTGTGAAAATTATTGTCTCTCCAATGAAGTCATCGGTACAATGGTAGAAAGCTTAGTAAACTCTTGTTAGCTATACATTCTATTAAATTGGTGTGTTTTCTTAAGAATGACAGCATCAAACAAATGAAGTTGTCCAGACATTCAAAGCACTGTTACTGATACTGCCAGCCTTCTGGAAGAAGGGGAATGGAAGGTTGGAGGGGGTGCCTGAACACACTTCAAAAAGTTCAGGTGATATCAGCCCAAAGACCCGAGTACCTGAAGTTTGGTGAGATTAGTATTTCCAATGAGTATCGTAGAGGTGTGGAGAGGCAGGGCCAAATATGAAAAATGAACCTGGATGATGGATGTAGTAGGCATTGCTTCAGCAGAGCAGAGACTTGGCCTGCCTTCTCCAGACTTGCTGGCTTTCTGCTGCATGACTGGTGTACCATGATTTTTATAGCTTGGCTTATATCTTTCCAAACAAACATGGCAACTCCATTTGTGGGTGTTGTCCTTTGTCTTTTTTTTTTAATGTGTGTCTGTGTGTAATGAGTTAATTCTATATACAAGAAATTAGCACAGACACCATGATTGTCTCTGACTAAAATTTTGTGACAAAACTTTGGCCCCAATACTAGATGATTATACTCAAGTATGGTAGAGAAACAAAATGAGAGAAACACTATAAATCGTGACAAACCCTTGGTCCTTTGGATTACAAAACTGAGATTACCAAATGGAGTGGGTTAGGGTTGGATGGAAAGAGGAAGCGGAAATGTGTGAGGTGGAAGGAAGCAGGGAAGGAGGCCACAAAGTAGAAGTGATATAAGGACAGTGCCAGAACATATTGGTCATTTTGATGGCAAGAAGGTGAGTAATTTTGTACATCAAAACCACCAGCATTAACATGACTATAGCCATGTTAGCTAAAGTACAATTAAAAATAAATGAACTAAAAATCTTGATTCAGAGGTTGAGGGTGAATTTGATGGCAGCCAGATCAAGGAAGCAGCCTGGGTCCATGAAATGATGGCAAAGTTGTGAGCGAGCAAACTAATAGATATAATTAAATTCTCAAGGACAGCTCATGCATTGGGTCATAAGCCAGCCTTGGCTAAAGGAAGCATAATTGGAACCACACTGAGTTCTCAAAGCCCAGCTGGTAAATGACAGGGAAGAGACAGAACCCAAACTCCTGTTCACAGAGGTGGCACTCCGTCCACTCAGCCACAGACTTGTAGATGTTTCCTGCCAGGTTGTATCCATGCTAGAACTCAAAGGTAAGTGATTAAGATGAAGATTTCATAAGGAAATGAAGACGGAAAAAAAAACTTACCTGACAGAAGAATATTACATATTCGGGGACAAAATCAACAGGCTGGGAAGGACACACCGAAGGAATAAAAATTTCCAGAGGAACTCTTTTTCTATCAAGTTATTCTGAAATTTATTTAAATGAAGTGCATTTGATAAAAATAGCAGTTTCCTTCTCTGTACCTGGGTGCTAATGAGCTCCACAGGCATTTGCTCCTCACTTTGATATATTTGCTGTCCTTAACACACCTCTCTCTGGCACTCTTAGGGGTCCTGGAGTGTTGGAATGAGGTCGGCTGGTACTTGAAAAGACTTCCCTGGGTGAGAAAATACACTGATGTAATGATTTCTTTTCATTTTCTTTTTAAAGAATAAAGGGCAAAGGGCAGTGAGTGGTGGGAGGAAAAAGTAATGTTTTAAGGAAACAGGAAGGCAAATTCTAGTTTAGTTTCACTGCTCTGTAGACTTCATTGCAATAGATTTCATCACTTTCATGTGTTGGTCTCTCTGGGATCAAAAGAGAGAAAAACATGAGAAAAACAGAAGCATAACAGGCGACTGGAGACTAACTCCAGGCACGGGTTTTAGAGTCAAGTTGTTCCTTAAATTAATACTGGCCCAGAATATAGTAGTATTGCGTGACGATGTTGAATACATTTTTATTTAATATTTTTTTACCAGTATTAACTAGGCTGGAGTGTGGCTTGACAATGAATTAGTTTATTACATCTTACTTTCTAGTTGTATGATCTAAGCAGGGAATTTGCTTAGCCTCAGTTTTCGGACCTGTAAACTGGGAATAATAAAGCCATCCTTCTGGGCCAGTGCAATAGCACAGTGACTTGGGCAATTGCCTTGCACATACATGGCTGAACCTTGTTCGATCCCTGGAATCCCATATGATCACCGAAGATTACTAAGAGTGATTTCTTAGTAGGGAACCAGGAATAACTCATCAACACTGCCAGGATGTGGCTCAAAACCAAAACAATCCCACAAAAACTAAAACATCCATCTCTGTGATCCCCTGAGTATCCATCAGTAGTGATTCCTGAGCACAGAGCCAGAAGTAATCCCTAAGTACCACCGGGCATGACCCCAAAACAAAACAAATACATCTTATTAAATTAATGGAAATTTTGAATTTAATTAAATTTGACAAAAGCATATTTGTAAACCTTACAGACATTACAAAAATAGCCTGATTTACTACTTAATAAATGCTGTCTTTTCACATGATATTTATAACACTATTTTTGTTTGTTTGGGGCCCATACCTGGTAGTGCTATTGGCTTACTCCTGGCTCTGCACTCAACGATCACTCCTGGAAGGGATCATATGGGTACGAGGAGTCTAACCCAGGGTAACGGCATGCAAAGAAATTCCCTACGCACTGTACTATCTCTCTAGCTACAATGATAAGACTAGTAATAAGACTTGAGGTGATGGTATTCAGTCACAGGCAGATTGTGTTCACCATAGCCCTGCTGTAAAGAGACACTGAAAAAAAGGGAGAAAAAAGCATAGAAAAGTTTGTCTGGGCCAGGACCTAGATTTTATCATTCTATATTTATCTCAGATCAATGTCATGACTCACAGTGTAAATTTTACGGTAATAGAAAATACTGACCAGCAATCACAGACATAATCCAGCTTTGACACCAAAGCTGGCAAATAGGATTCTGAACTCCTTGTTGAAGAAATGTTTGGGAAAGAGAAATAGAGAACTTGGAAATGTCTTTCACTCATCTAAAATGTAATTAAGGTAGAAATAAGCTAGTATTTCCATGCCCCAAAGATAATACGTTCTTCTCTCATCAACAACCTTATAAGACATACGGATAGTCCCAATCTTCTTATTTCTACAAATCAGAAATTAAGAAGTGAGATTACTCTTTGTTGTGAACAGCGAGGCCCAAAGAGAAAGATAAAACCAAATCCTAGGGCCTGAGAGATAGCACAGAGGTAGGGCATTTTGCTTTGCACACAGCCAACCCAAGACAGAAGATGGTTTGAATCCCGGCATCCCATTTGATCCTTCAAGCTTGCTAGGGGTGATTTCTGAGCTCAGAGCCAGGAGTAACCCCTGTGTTCTGGCGAGTGTGACACCCTCCTCCAAAATAAATAAATAAATAAATAAATAAATAGATAAATAGATAAATAAACCAATCCAAAGCCTACTCTAAGCCTGACACATCTACTTACTAAAACAGTCTTCATTCAATATATTGATCCTTTTATAGTTGATGTAAATATTTATGCTCTTTAGGGGTCTTTTCTGGGCAAAGGGAAATAATTTGGACTTGACAAAAATTTGATTAAGTGAAAAATCTAGAGACATTGTAAGGCAGATAGGAAAAACAAACTATGAAAGTCCAATAGAAATGACAAAATTTATTATTACTATTTATTATCCATGATTCTGATTGTTGACCTTGATGAAGATCAGGAGTAATCGATATCGATTTTATTTTGTTCGTAGACTTCATGGGTGTTATCAGTGAATTCATATATTGAATTCACAGTTGAGAAACTTTTAAAATTCCTGTTCATTTGTTTTTTTCTTTTTAATTATTAGCTTTTATTTTTTTAATTTTTAATTTTATTTCTTTATTTAAACATCTTGATTACAAATATGATTGTGATTAGGTTTCAGTCATGTAAAGAACACTCCCCCCTTCACCAGTGCAACATTCCCACCACCAATGTCCCAAATCTCCCTCCCTCCCAACCCACTCCCACCTGTACTCCAGACAGGCTTTCTAGTTCCCTCATTCATTCACGTGATTATGGTACTTCTCAGTGTAGTTATTTCTCTAACTGCACTCACTAATCTTTGTGGTCAGCTTCATAAAGTGAGCTGGAAGTTACAGCCCTCCTCTCATTGTCTCTAAGGATTGTTGCAAAAATGACTTTTATTTTTCTTAAAACCCATAGATGAGTGAGACTATTCTGTGTCTCTCTCTCCCTCTGACTTATTTCACTCAGCATGATAGATTCCATGTACATCCATGTATAGGAAAATTTCATGACTTCATCTCTCCTGATGGCTGCATAATATTCTATTGTGTATATGTACCACAGTTTCTTTAGCCATTTGTCTGTTGAAGGGCATCTTGGTTGTTTCCAGAGCCTGGCTATTGTGGATAGTGCTGCAATAAATATAGGTGTGAGGAAGGGGTTTTTGTATTGTATTCTTGTGTTCTTAGGGTATATCCCTAGAAGTGGAATAGCTGGGTCGAATGGGAGCTCAATTTCCAGATTTTGGAGGAATCTCCATATCGCTTTCCATAGAGGTTGGACCAAAGAGTTCCTTTCTCTCCTCATCCCCGCGAGGACTAATGGTTCTCATTCTTTGTGACGTGTGCCAATCTCTATGGTGTGACATGGTATCACATCATTGTTTTGATTTGCATCACCCTGATGATCAGTGATGAGGAGTGTTTTTTCATGTGCCTTTTGGCCATTTGTATTTCTTTTTTATCAAGGTGTCTGTTCATTTCTTCTCCTCATTTTTTTTTTGTTTTTGGGCCACTCCCTGCGGTGCTCAGGGGTAACTCCTGGCTGTCTGCTCAGGAATAGCTCCTGGCAGGCACGGAGGACCATATGGGACACCGGGATTTGAACCAACCACCTTTGGTCCTGGATCGGCTGCTTGCAAGGCAAACGCCGCTGTGCTATCTCTCCGGGCTCTTCTCATTTTTTGATGGGATCAGATGATTTTTTCTTGTAAAGTTTTGTCAGTGCCCTGTATATTTGGGATATTAGCCCCTTATCTGATGGGTATTGGGTGAATAGTTTCTCCCACATGGTGGGTGACTCTTGTATCCTGGGCACTATTTCTTTTGAGGTGCAGAAGCTTCTCAGTTTAATGTATTCCCATCTGTTGATCTCTGCTTCCACTTGTTTGGAAAGTGCAGTTTCCTCCTTGAAGATGCCTTTAGTGTCAATGTCATGGAGTGTTTTACCTACACGTTGTTCTATATATGTTATGGTTTCAGGACTGATATCAAGGTCTTTAATTTATTTGGATTTTACCTTCATACATGATGTTAACTGGGGGTCTATGTTTGCTTTTTTGCAAGTGGCTAACCAGTTCTGCCAGCACCACTTGTTGAAGAGGTTTTCCCTGTTCCACTGAGAATTTCTTGCTCCTTTGTCAAAGATTAGGTGATTGTATGTCTGGGGAACATTGTCTGAGAACTCAAGCCTATTCCACTGATCTGAAGGTCTGTCTTTATTCCAGTACCATGCTGCATTGTAGTACAGTTTAAAGTTGGGGAAAGTAATGCCTCCCATTTTCCTTTTCCCTAGGAGTGCTTTAGCTATTTGAGGGTGTTTATTGTTCCAGATGAGCTTCATAAGTGTTTGATCCACTTCTTTGAAGAATGTCAAAGGGATTGCATTAAATCTGTACAATGCTTTGTGAAGTATTGCCATTTTAATGATGTTAATCCTGCCAATCCATGAGCCGGGTATGTGTTTCCATTTCTGTGTGTCCTCTCTTATTTCTTGGAACAGGGATTTATACTTTTCTTTGTATAGGTCCTTCACATCTCTAGTCAAGTTGACTCCAAGATATTTGAGTTTGTGTGGCACTAATGTGAATGGGATTGCCTTCTTGATTTCCTTCTCTTCCCTATCATTATTGGTGTATAAAAGGCCATTGATTTCTGTGTGTTAATTTTGTAGCCTGCCACCTTGCTATGTGAGTCTATTGTTTCTAGAAACTTTTTGGTAGAGTCTTTAGGGTTTTCTAAGTAGAGTATCATGTCATCTGCAAACAGTGAAGCTTGACTTCTTTCTCTCTTATCTGGATTCCCTGGATATCTTTTTCTTGCTTGATCGCTATAGCAAGCACTTCCAGTACTATGTTGAAGAGGAGAGGTAAGAGTGGACAGCCTTGTCTTGTACCAGAATTTAGAGGAACGGTGTTTAGTTTTTCTCCATTGAGGATAATATTTGCCATTGGCTTGTGGTAGATGGCTTTAAATATATTGAAAAAGTTTCCTTTCATTCCTATCTTGCTGAGAGTTTTTATCAAGAATTGGTGTTGGGCCTTATCAAATGCTTTCTCTGTGTCTATTGATATGATCATGTGATTTTTATTTTTCTTGTTGTTGATGTTGTGTATGATGTTGATAGATTTATGGATGTTAAACCATCCTTGCATTCCTGGGATGAAACCTACTTGATCGTATTGTATGATCTTCTTGATGATGCATTGGATCCTATTTGCCAAAATTTTGTTGAAGATCTTTGCATATGCATTCATCAGGGATATTGGTCTGTAATTTTCTTTTTTGGCAGCATCTCTGTCTGGTTTTGGTATCAAGGTGATGTTGGCTTCATAAAAGCTGTTTGGGAGTGTTCTCGTTTTTTCAATTTCATGGAAGAGCCTGGCTAGGATTGGTAGTAGCTCCTCTTGAAAGGTTTGAAAGAATTCATTAGTAAATCCATCTGATCCTAGGCTTTTCTTTTGGGTCAGATGTTTGATTACAGTTTCAATTTTCTCAATAATGATGGGGTGTTTAGATATGCTACATCCTCCTTACTTAACTATGGAAGGTTATAAGTGTCCAAGAATTTTTCCATTTCTTCTAGTTCCTCATGTTTAGTAGCATAAAGTTTCTCAAAGTAGTCTCTGATTACTCCTTGGAGCTCTGCAATATCTGTTGTGATCTCCCTCTTTTCATTTCTAATACGGGTTATTAGGTTTCTCTCTCTCTTTCTTTGTGAGTTTTGCCAATGGCCTATCAATCTTGTTTACTTTTTCAAAGAACCAACTTCTGCTTTCATTGATCTTTCAAAATTTTGGGGGGGGGTTTTCACTTCGTTGATTTTTGCTCTCAGCTTTGTTATTTCCTTCTGTCTCCCTATTTTTGGGTTCATTTGCTGAGTACTTTCTAATTCTATGAGCTGCGTCATTAAGCTATTCAGGTAGGCTTCTTCTTCCTTCCTGATGTGTGTTTGCAAAGCTATAAATTTTCCTTTCAGGACCGCTTTTGCTGTGTCCCAGATTCTGGCAGTTTGTGTCTTCATTATCATTTGTTTCCAGGAAAGTTTTGATTTCCTCTTTGATTTCATCTCGGACCCACTGGTTGTTCAGTAGCAGGCTGTTAACAATTTTCAATTTTAACAATTTAACAATTTCCAATTTAACAATTTCCATTTGTTAAAGTTTTCCTTCTGTGTGCCTTTGTAGTTCACATCTAATTTTAGAGACTTGTGGTCAGCAAAGGTAGACTCCAAGATTTCTATCCTCTTGATTTTATGAAGGTATGTTTTATGTGTCAGCATGTAGTCTATCTTGGAGAATGACCCATGTACATTGAAGAATGTGTATCCTGGGTTTGTTTTAGTGTTGACAGGGCCGTGTTGAGGTCTCCCACAATTATTGTGTTATTATTAATGTCTTCTTTCAGATTTGTTGGTAATTGTATTAGATAATTTGCTGGTCTCTCATTGGGTGCATATATGTTTAATTGTCTGATTTCTTCCTGTTGCACATATCCCTTGATTAGTACATAGTGTCCATCTTTGTCCCTTTCAACTTTTCTGAGTATAAAGTTGGTGTCATCAGATATTAATATGGCCACCCCAGCTTTTTTAAGGGTGTTGTTTGATTGGATGATTTTCCTCCAGCCTTTGATTTTGAGTCTATGTTTGTTCCTGACTATCAGGTGTGTTTCTTGTAGGTAGCAGAAGGCTGGATTCATCTTTTTGACCCATTTTGCCACTCTGTGTCTTTTAATTGGTGAATTTAGTCCATTGCCATTGAAGGAGATGATTATAAGTTTGCTGTGTTTTTTGGTCTCTCTTGTCTTAAAGTAGACCTTTCAGTTTTTCCTTTAAGGCAAGTTTAAAGACCTTATAACAGGCTTTAACAGAGCATTGGAGGTGAGGGTAGAGATAAAAGTTCAAGCCAATGACAGTAGAACTTGAGAAAGAGGAAGGTTATCAACTGAAATAATTTTTCTTTTGACAATTTTAGGATTCAGAAACTAAATGGGGTAGAGTTATATTAACTGGGGGACTAAACTATAGAGGCAGTCAGTAGTTGTAAAGGTATAATCTTACTAAAATTAACCAGATAATTGAAATGTGAGAAATACCCCACAAAGATGATGGTTTTAGATGTTTTAACCCTTGTCAAATTTGTGGGTAAAAATTCTCATGCTTTTTTACTTTTATTCATTTATTCCTTTCTCCTCCCATTTTCGCTCTTTTTTTTTCTCACGATTTTAAGGAATATTTACCTTTTGTCTCTTAAAAGACATTGGGAAAAAGTTTTATACAAGTCCTTTAATGGCGATTAAAATTTTATTGCTAATTAATTTTTATTACATCTATAAGCACCATTTATGCAAGGGATTGTTTATAATACAGTTGATTTCTCTTTCCAAAAATACAGTTATTCATGATTGAGTTTCAGTTATAGGATATAAAACACCATTAGTTCACATGTTCTACCACCAATGCCCCCAATTTCCCTCTTCTCCCTGCCTGCCTCTGGGGCAGACATTTCTCTCTCTCTCTCTCTCTCTCTCTCTCTCTCTCTCTCTCTCTCTCTCCCTCAGTCTCACTTTTCTCTCCCCCTTTTAGATACTATGGTTTGCATTGTTGTTACTGAGGAGTGTCATGCATATCACTTTATCTCCTTCCAATTCTTGTTCAGAGTACTCATTTCCAACTGTCATTGTCATAGTGGTACCTTCTCTGCCATATCTGCACTCTCCTACTCTTTGTGGGAAGCTTAATACTAAGGGTCTTCCTGGCCCTTACCTCTATTCTCTTCGATATTATTACCATGCTATCGTTTTTTCTTATATCCTACAAGTGAGTGAGATCATTCTATGTCTATCCCTTTCCTTCTGACTCATTTCATTCAGCACAATACTTTCCATATGCATTCATGTATAAGCAAACTTCATGACTTCATTTTTTCTAACAGGTGTGTAGTATTCCATTGTGTAGCTGTACCACAGATTCTTAAGTCACCTAAGTTTTGGGGTTGTTTCCAAATTCTGGCAATTTTGAATAGTACTGCAATGAACATAAGGATGCAGAGGGTTTTTATATATTGTGTTTAGGGTATATCACTAGAAGTGACATTGCTGTGTCATATGGATACTCAAATTCTCATTTTTTGAAAAATATCCATATTGTTTTCCAAAAAAGCTAGACTTTTTGGGGGCCAGACCCGACTGTGCTTAGAGGTTACTTCTCAGTCTTCACTCAGCAATTGCTCCTAGCAGGCTCAGGGAACCATATGTGCTGCCAAAAAATCGAACTGGGTCTGTCCAGAGTTGGCTGCATGCAAAGCAAAAGCCTTACCGCTGTGCTATCTCTCGGATTCCCTCTCACTGTTATTTTTATCTGAATCTCCCTAATAATTAATAATGTGGAGCATTTTTAATGTATCTTTTGACCATCTGAATTGCTTTGAGGAAATGTCTGTTCATTTCTTCTCCCTATTAAACTCTACCAGTCCTTGTATATCTTGGATATTAAGCCTTTATCAGATGGGTATTGGGTGAATACCATATTGGGTTTCTCCCATTCCACATGTAGTCTTTTTATCACAGTCACGGTTTCCTTTAAGGTGCAGAAGCTTCTCAGTTTAATGTAGTCCTATTTGCTTATTTTTGCTTCCATTTGCTTGGTCAGTGGTGTTTCACCCTTGAAAATGCCTTTAGCTCCAATGTCATGGAGCCTACATTTTCTCTATATCTCTTATGATTTGGGATCTGATATCAAAGTCTTTCAACAATTTTGATTTTATTTTTGTGTATGACATTAAAGAGAGGTCTGAGTTCAATTTTTTGCATGTAGTGGACCAGTTTTCCCAACACCATGTGTTGAAGAGGCTTTTGTTGCTCCATTGTGCATTTTTTGCCCCTTTGTTAAAAATTAATTGATCATGTACCTGAGGATCAGTTTTAGAATATTTGCGTTTATTCAACTGATCTGAGGGTCTGTCTTTATTCCAATAATTTTGTATTAATAATCTTATTTTGACCAAAGTGGATTACAAATCATTCACAGTAGTATTTTAGGTACATAGTAACATTGAATCAGGGGCGTTCCCACCATCAATGTTGTCCTCCCTCCACTCCTGTTCCCAGCATGCATCTTTTAATGAGTGCTGCCTTATAGTTTGAAGTTAGGAAAAGAAATACCTCATATCTTATTTTCCCAATGTTTTCTTTAGGTATTCATGGAAATTTATTATTCGATATAAATTTTAGGAGTGTTTAATCTATTTCTTTCTAAAATGTTATGGGTATCATTACAGAGATTGCACTAAATCTGCATTATATATTTATTTGAGAAGAAATCCACTTTTAGTGATGTTAAACCTCCCAATCCATAAGCAGGTATATGTTTATATTTTCTATGTCCTCTTTTATTTCTTAAAGTAATGTTTTATAATTTTCTTTAAATACATCTTTCACTTCTTTAGTTGACTCCAATATACTTGATTGTACCTCTGAGGCACAATTGTGAATTGGGATTGTTTTTTAATAGCCTTCTTCTTTTTAATTATTTGTAAATAGAAACACCATATATTTTTACATCTTTATTTTACAGTCTGACAATCTACTATACAAATATATTGTTTTTAGAAGTTTTTTTTGTGTAGTAATTTGATTTTCTAATATAGTATCATGTTATCTGCAAACAGTGAGAGCTTGAGTTCTTCCTTGCTGGATCAATTGGTATATTTTTCTTGCCTAATTTTTATACAAATACTTCCAGTATTCTATTGAATATAAGTGGTGAGAGGGGAAAAACTTGTCTTTTGCCAGATATTAAAGAAAAGCCTTTTAGTTCTTTCCCATTGAGTATAATGCTTGCCATAGGCTTGTGGTAAATGGCTTTGACTGTATTGAGGAAGGTTCCTTCAATTTCCATTTTGTTAAGAGTTTATTATAAAGGGGTGCTGGAACTTGTCAAATAATTTCAATGAATTTATTGCTATAATAATGTGATTTTTATATTTTCTTATGTTGATATGTTGTATTATATTGATTAACTTGCATATGTTAAACTATCCTTGCATCTCTAGAATGAATCTTACTTGATCATGGTATGGGACCTTCTTAATGAGTTGTTTGATTCTATTTGCTAGAATTTTATTGAGGATCTTTGTACTTGTGCTCATCAAGGATATCAACATGTAATTCTCTTTGTGCGTAGTGTCTCTGTTTGGTTTTGGTATCATGATGGTATTAGTTTCATAGAAACTGTTTGGGAGTGTTTCTGTTTCTTCAGTTTCCCTGGAAGAGCCTGAAAAGAATTGTCAGTAAAAGTTTAAAAGTTTGAAACAATTCACTAGAGAAATCATCTGAACCTGGGATTTTATTTTTTGGGGAAGGCTTTAATTACCATTTTATCTTCCTTGATAGTGATAGGTTTATTCAAGTATTGCATGTCATTTTGGTTTAAGCTTATGAGGTAATAACAGTCCAAAATTTATCCATTTCTTCCAGGTTTTCTCATTTTGTGGCATAAAGGTTCTCAAAGTAATCTATGATCACCGTTTGAATTTCTGTAGTATCTGTTGTGATGTCCTCACTTTCATTTCTGATTTGATTTATTAAGCTTTTCTCTTTCTTTGTGAGTCTTACTAATGATTTGTTGATTTTTTTTTCTTTCAAAGAGCCAACTCTTGCTTTCATTCATCTTTTGGATTGGAAGGTGTTCATTAATCTCTGCTCTAAGTTTTATTATTTCCTTCTTTCTGCCTGCTTTCAGCTCATTTTGTTGACTAGTTTTTAATCTCTTAAGTTGTACCATTAAATTACGTAGATAAGCCTTTTCTTCCTTCATGAATTTTTGTAAAACTACACATTTTTCCTCTTAGTACCACTTTTACTGTGTCCTACAAATTCTAATAATTCATGTTTTTTTTAATTTGTTTCTAGGAATTTTTTGATATCTCTTTGGCTCCTCTCTGAGCCATTGATTGTTCAGTAGTGAGATGTTTAATATAAAGCTTAGCCTTTGCTTATGTTTGTAATTAACTTCTATGTTCATTGCATCATGATCTAAGATAGTTGATAAAAATTCTATTGCTTGATTTTATGGAGGTATGGCCCAGCATATGGTATATCTTGGAGAATGTCCCATGTGCATTGGAGAAGAATGCATATTCAGTATATACATGTTGCAGAACAACTCCTGATGGGGTTGACTGATGGAGGGATGGAGGATGAGGTCTTTCTCCTCCAGCTCAGAACATGTGTCTGCTACCTGTTCAGCCGGCAGTTCTGAGGTGAATGCGGTGGGTATAAAGCTAACAGGCAGTCAAACTTCTGAAGATAATAGCTTTATTCCATGCATAAGGCTGAACTCCAAAGCCCCAGCATCAGCCCCAGGAAAAAGGCCCTAGCCTTCCTCAGACCCTTGCTTTTATACATCATAATCAGGTACCACCCTATGGTGGGAGCAAAATGCCAGGTCACACCTTAGGGTAGGGCACAAGTACCCATCAGGGTAGGATCAGTAACATAATAATCCCATGGAAATATTTACATACACAACAATTCCCCTGTTTTTAGTAAACAAACATTAATAATATACGCAAGTAAGTAATATTGTCTATACACACAGACATATCTACTAAGCTCCTTTTTTCCATTTCTTACTTCAAAGCCAGTATATCTTTGTTGATTTTAGCTTGGTTGATCTATTAAGAGGTGACAGGGCAAGGTTGATGTTTCCTACAACTATTATGTTGGTATTGATGTCTTTCTTCAAGTCTATTAGCAGTTGTTTTAAGGATTTTTCCATTGGGTGCATATATGTTTATTAATGTAATTGTTTTCTAATGTACATATCTTTTGATTATTAAGAAATGTTCTTGTTGTCTCTTATTCTTTCTAAGCATAAAATCTATGTCATCTGACATAAGTATGGCCACTCTATCCTTTTTTAAGGGAATTGTTTGCTTGAAGGATGTCTTCCAAAATTTGACTTTGAGTCCATGTTTGCTCAAATTATTCAAATGTGTTTCTTGTACGCAGAAAAATGTATTCGATTTTATGACACATTTTGCCACTCTGTGTCTCTTAGCTGGTGCATTTAGTCATAGAAGTTGAGAGAGATTATTGTCATAGGATTTTTGTGTCATCTTTTGTCTGTATGTTTGCGAGGTCTGATCTGTAGTGCCTTAAAGTAGGCACTTCAGACACTTAAGAACTTCTTTTAAGGTTGGTTGAGTCTGTAAAGTTCCCGAGCTGTTTCTCTGTGAGGCTGTGAAGTATTCTCCCTTCAAACTTGACTGAAAGTCTGGGTGGGTGAAGTATTGTTGGTGAGACATTCATCAACTCATTACATTGAGTTTCTTCACTATTTATCACCACTGTTTTTGGGCCTTTAAGCACTGTCTTTTGGCAGCTTACTTGTGATAAATCTACTGTAAATCTTAAGTTTCTTTCCATATATATATATATATATATATATATATAATTTCCCTTTTCGACCTTGCTTTTAGTATTCTATCTCTATGGTTTTCATCATTGTAGCTAAAATGCGCTTTGGGGTGTTTTTATTTGGGTCTTTTTGAATTTCGAGCATACAGAATGTGAATGTAAGCATCCTTCAGTTCTGGTGTCTTTGTTTTTTTTATTTGTTTATTTATTGTTTTTATGGTTTTTTGGTTTTTGGACCACACCTGGCTATCCTCAGGGGTTACTCCTGCTGTCTGCTCAGAAATAGCTCCTGGCAGGCATGGGGGAGCATATGGGACACTGGGATTCAAACCAACCATCTTTGTTCCTGGATCAGCTGCTTGCAAGGAGTTTATCTCTCCGGGCCCATGGTGTCTTTGACTAGTGCTTCTTCATAGGGATTTTCTTCCTAGCCCTAGGGGATCCCAATACTCTTGTGTTATTTCTGTTGAATTTATCCTAAAGGTTTATTGTAATTTCTTCACTTAGTGTGAGGATTTTTTTCCATCTTCTGTTTGTTGATTTTTTTTTTTTTTTGGTTTTTGGGTCACACCCGGCAGCGCTCAGGGGTTACTCCTGGCTCCATGCTCAGAAATTGCTCCTGGCAGGCACGGGGGACCATATGGGGCACCGGGATTCGAACCGATGACCTCTTGCATGAAAGGCAAACGCCTTACCTCCATGCTATCTCCCGGGCCCCTGTTTGTTGATTTTTAAGGCGCTTTTCCAACTTCTGCTGAATGGAACTGTACTGCAGCTCATTTTCCAGCTCACTGACTCTATCTTCAACAGCTGTTACACTGCTAGTAAGGCTTTCCAGTGAGTTTTTCATCTTGTCTATCAAGTTTTTCAGTCTTAATATTTTTGTTTGAAGTATTCTCATTTCTATTCTCATATCCTCTTGCATCTTGCTGCCTGTTCATTCCATGCTATGAGTTCTTTGAACATCCTTAACAGTTCTGTTCTAAAATTCTGAAAGAGAGATTATATAGATGGCTGATGTTAACTGGGTCTACAGAAGTACCATCTTCTTTCACTGAGTGTGGTGTGGTTTTATGTTGCTTTTTCAGTGTGATCTTTATATTGTGGTGGTATCTTTATGTGTTGTGGTGGAACTCCTAGACTAGAAGAAATGTGCAGCCATTTAGTGAAGCAGAGAAGCCATGTTCTTGTTTGGGAAAATTTACTTCACCTCAGTTCTGTTCAAAATAGTGCTTCTATTTTTTCCCTTCTGGGCCACACCCGCTGGTGCTCAGGGGTTAGTCCAGACTCTGTGTTTTTCAATCATTGCTAATGGGCTCAGGGACCATATACAATGTCGTGAATCAAACCTAGGTTAGCCATGTGAGAGGCAAATATCCTATCCCTGAACTATTGCTCCAGCCCCCAAAATGGCCCTTTTCATTTAAAAAAATTTTTACTTCATCTAAAGAAAATGCTTAACATAGTTGACCTAATGCATTTGTTTTCAGGTAAGTGAAAGCAAATGTATTGGGGAAAAAATAAAAAAGATAAAAGGAAAGGGAAGAAAAAATAATTTTTTGTGGTTTTTGGGTCACACCCAGCAGTGCTCAGGGGTTACTCCTGGCTCCATGCTCAGAAATTGCTCCTGGCAGGCACGGGGGACCATATGGGGCACTGGGATTTGAACCAATGACCTTTTGCATGAAAGGCAAATGCCTTACCTCCATGCTATCTCCCGGGCCCCAGAAAAAAATAATTTCTTTAAGAAATAAAAAATTAGTACAGCACCAAGCACATTTGTGAAAATTATTGTATCTCCAATGAAGTCATTAATACAAAGGCAACAGGCTTAGTAAGGTCTTGTTGTTAGCTGTCCATTCTTTTAAAATGGCATGATTCTATTGGAATGATCACATCAATAAATGAAGTCATCCAGAAATTCAAAGCACTATTTATTATTGATACTTTGAGTTTTAAGAGCATGTCAGGTCTCCTGGAGGAAGGAAGATATGGGGGGAGGTACTCACAATCACTCCAAAAACCCCTAGTGATATCAACCCAAAGATTGGCATACCTGAAGTTTGGTCAGATTGGTGTCCTCCAGAAAAATCATAAAGGGGTGATTAGGCAGGGCCATTGGGAAAACAGTGGTTCTGAGTGATGGAGGCAGGAAGCCTGGCTTCAATCGGGCAAGGACTTGGCCCATTCTCTCTTCCCAAATTGGCCAGTTTTCTGTTTTGTGGGCCTGTGTACCCAGGGTCTTTCATGGCTTGGTTTACATCTGTTCAAGAGTGAGTTTACCTATGAATCTGGCCTGATTTGAACATGGCAACTAAATTTGTTGCAAACAGCAGCCAGACATCCTGTAAGAAGGAAGATGTGGGGGAGGGAGCCCATACTCGCTCCAAGAAGCCCTCGTGATATCAGCCCAAAGACCCCTGAACCTGAAATTTAGTCAGGTTGATATCTCTGAAGGTAATCTTAAAGGGGATCTGATGGAGGCAACAGGCCTGGCTTCAGCAGAGTGGGGACTTGG
The DNA here is from genome assembly GCA_004027635.1 of Crocidura indochinensis. NCBI lineage: Eukaryota > Metazoa > Chordata > Mammalia > Eulipotyphla > Soricidae > Crocidura > Crocidura indochinensis. The sequence goes on from PVKC010000657.1 coordinate 29,668, forward strand.
GAAATAATGTTTTTTAGTCCAAACACTACCCACAGTCTGCAGCTACAGTTCCTGATGTGGATCATAATCTTTTTTTATCCTGGCCAACATCTTGTCTGGGAACACTCACCTCAGTTCAGTTAAAAATGCCAATTTGAATTTTTTTTAATTACCACTCCTTGACACAGATCACAAAGAACAAGAACAACCATTATGAGCATGAATGTGGAGAGAAAGAAACTCTCATTCACTGCTGGTAGAAATGCCATCTAGTTCAACACTTATGGAAAACAATATGGATGTTCCTTAAAAAATGGTCGTTAGGCTCCAAAACAATACAGCAATACTAAAACACAATACAAAAATGCTCTCTGCAACTCCTATGTTTACAGTAGTGCTATTTACAATAGCCAAAATATGAAAACAACCCAAATTCCTGACAACAGATGAGTGGCTAAAGAAACAGTAGTACATCTACACAGTGGAATACTATGCAGCTATTAGAAAAATGACATCATGAAATTTGCCTATACATGGATGGATATAGAGATTATTATGCTGAGTGAAATAAATCAGAGAGAGAGAGAGAGATAAACACAAAATAGTCTCACTCATCTGTGGGATTTAAGAAAAATAAAAGACAGTAGAGTAATAATACCCAGAGACTATAGAAATGACGTTTGGAAGGACCAGCCCATGATATAAGGCTTACCACAAAGAGTGGTGAGTGCAGTTAGAGAAATAACTGCACTGACAGCTACCATGACAGTTATAGAGAAATAACAATGCCTGTCTTAAAGGCAGGAGGAGATGGGGAGGAAGGAGATGGGGACATTGGTGATAGGAAATTTGCACTGGTGAATGGGGTGTGCATTTTATGACACATTACGAACATGCCTGTAATCATGTAACTTAAATAAAGAAATTATTTTCATCAAAAAACATCGTTTTAAATTACCAGTTCTTAAAAGAACAGAAAAATTTAGGAAAAGATAAATATTTGACCCACAGGAAAAAAAATCATTAATGATGGAGTTTCAGGTATTAATGAAGATAAGATATAATTCTATATGTAGAGAGAAATATTTCATTTAGGGGTCACATAGGACAGCGCTCAAGGGTTACTCCTGTCTTTACACTCATGAATAACTCCTGGTACTGTTCAGGAGACCATATGGGATGCCAGGAATCAAACCCTGAACATGCAAAGCAAGCATACCCTACTCACTCTATTTCCTCTAGCTCTTTACAAGATATTTTTAAGTAGGATCTTTCTAACTTATTCTAACAACATCATAGGTGAGGTCTCCTTTTTATCTCTCATGACTCCAAGACTCACTCTCTGGATTGTTAGGGGCAGAGTGTGCACTTTTTTGTTTGTTTTTGGGTCACACCAGGTGGTGCTCAGGGGTCATTTCTTGCTCTGCACTCAGAAATTGCCACTGGCAGGTTTGGGGGACCACCTGGGATGCCAGGAATCGAACTAGGGCCTGTCTTATGTTGGTTGTGTGCAAGGCAAATGCCCTGCTGTTGTGCTATCACTCTGGCTCCCAGAGGGAACACCTTTTTTTTTTTTTTTTTTTTTTTTTTTTTTTTTTTTAGTTTTTGGGCCACACCCTGTGACGCTCAGGGGTCGCTCCTGGCTTGGGGGACCATATGGGACACTGGAGGATCGAACCGCGGTCCGTCCAAGGCTAGCGCAGGCAAGGCAGGCACCTTACCTCTAGCGCCACCGCCCGGGCCCTCCAGAGGGAACACTTAATCCAGATTCTTCTGTTATATTTGTATGCAGCATGCTGATGGCTGACCAAATTTAACCAATTTTTTCCTTTGATAAAGTTTATGTTCCAGAATATCTGATGCTTGAAAGTTTTTGTGCTGAGCTGAAATCTCCGAGGAGTTGAGGTACCTTTAAAACAAGAGGTCAATCTTAAAGATATTTTTGTTCTCTGTTCCTGGCAGTTCTTCTCACTGCCAGGTTCATTGCCTGTGGTGGTGTGAATAACAACATGCTTTCCTCTGGAAAAAAGTTGCTATAGTTGTGGTGCCTGTCATACATGCCCGGTAGTAAAACAGAATCCTGAAGTTTAAGGTCTGTAATAGGAAACGACAGGCCAGAGAGGATCATTGGAGTGTCAGAGGATATATATATCTTAGTTAGATGCAGTGGTTTTCTTTATTTTTTTTGCCCGAAATAAGAATTTCATTCTGGAAAGAATAAATTTGAGTGGCATGTACATTAATCACCTCCACACAAGGCAATAATCATTGTACTAGCTTTACATCTAGAAAAATGGGCCAATGTCTGTGTTCATTTGGTTCAACTCAAGATCAAATAACCACACATTCCATATGTTGCTTTTTCTGTTTTTAGTGCTAGGCACAAGGAATTCATGGGGAGCTTGCTAAATATGTTTAACACATTTTTGAATGTGAATTATAAATATTGGTGGATTCTTTTCAGGAAAGACTATCACTCAGAAATAGATCATGAATGAAACTATCCCCCTAAGGAAAAAGAGGTTCAAAGAAGAGCTGAACTGAGAATGGGAGACACGTCCTCTAGGTAGGATGTCAACAATCAGTGGAAATGACAGGCCTTTATCACAGTATACATTTTGCAGTGAACAAGTCCTTCTCATTCACAACCTCATTCAATCCTCATAATTTCCTGTGAGGTTTAGTGCTAGTAGCAGCCTCCTACTGAGGAATAAAGACCTGGACACTGAAGAGAACTCGATCCCTCTGAAACGAGGATCTCCTGGGAATGACCAGTTCATATTAGCAGTTTGGGCTGTTTCTCCAGTGTGGTCAAGCTGCATTTCACCACCATACTGAGTTCAACAAGTTCATATTTTTTTGATTAACTCACTACCTTACCAGGGATCCTTCATAAATGGCCTCTTGCCTGAGGGAGACAGTGTCTGTCAGCAGAGTTTCAGACCTACTACTTGTTGAACAAGGCTCTGATCAGCTCCAACAGTGTCCTGGATGATAGAATGAAATGTCCCCAAGCTAGGGATAGCTTCCTGCCTAAGGAAGACAGGGAGAAAGCCCCCACCACCAGCAGTTACCAAGGTGTCAATTGTAAATCATTAACCAGGAGTGGAGAGAAACCTGGGCAAGTTAACAACAAATGAACACTAATGTCGAGGCCTCTCGAGACTGACATATAGATGGTACTGAGTATTAATCTTCCCTAGTTACCTAAATATGATATCTTGGGGAAGGCAACATTTAGCATTTTCTACTGGGGTGCAAAACTGCTCTCCTTCCTCTTTTGGGTGATCTACATTCCTGGCTAACTTACTGAATATCTCCTCATTCTCGGTGCTGTATTCAGTGTCCCCATTATCCCAATTTTTTTCCTTCAGCTCTCTGCGGAGACACTGCTGCTACTCCAAAGTCTTGAATTCTAGGTTTTTTCCCTCTCTGAGGCTCCACTGCTTACAAGGCCGGGGCAGGGTTGGGGTGGGGGGACTACTGGTAAATGTGGATAAATACCAATAAATAAATAAATAAATGAATTAAATAAAATAAAATAAATGGATAAAAAATCAATAAATGAATCTGATTGTTCAGCCCCTGGGAAATCATATTATAATTCTCTTATGGGCCAAAAAAAACCTCCTCCAGAATACAAAGTTTTAGAGAAGAGAAGCCTCAAGTTGATAGGACATTATTAATGATAGAAGTTTTATCATTCAGGCCTTGTAATCAGATTCACCTGAGACCAAATCCTAGCTCTGCCCCTTTCTTACAGAAATTATATGACAATGAAATAGTCTAATATTCAATTATTTAATATCATTAATTATATTAATTATTAATTATTCAATATATTATTAGAATATTTCCTCATTTATAAAATCAGAGAATGAATAGATGCCCTATCAGATTTCTGTCACCATTCGATGAGATAATGAAAGTTTCTACTATGGAATAAAAATCATCTTTAACCAGTCTAAGAAAAAAGAAGTATGTATTACACAAATATAAAGGTATTTTAAAACTTCTAAGATAGAAATTCTACTGATACTCAAGTAAACTGAAATTAAGGACTCCTGGGCCATCAAGACATATTAGTCTCATGTTATTATCATGAACATATTTGTTTGTTGATTCTTCCTTTTGTTTTGGTGTGTGTGTGTGTGTGTGTGTGTGTGTGTGTGTGTGTGTGTGTGTGTGTGTGTGTGTGATAATGCTAATGGCTTACTCCTGGCTCTGCACTCAGGGATCTGAGTGCAATATTCAGTGATTTAACCTGACGTGTACCTGAGATTTGATCCAGTTCTGTTGCATTCAAGATAAACATTCAAGATTAACTCTCTGTACTATCTCTGGTCATGTTTGTTCAACTCTCATCTGCCCCGCATCAGTTTTTTTCCTCAGTAACAAAACCTTGGCTCCAAAATTTTTAGATTTTGAACTCAGTCTATGAGTTTAGACCAGATTGAGACTAAGCTTTTAATCACCTATCCTGAATTCCAAGTGTACTGAGGTGGGTTGGTTTGTTGTTGTTTGTTTGTAAAACAAGATAGTTTTTTTTTTATTAAAACTAACTTAGAAAGCTGTGAAGGGAGAGAAAAAATTACATGTTTAAGAAAGAACTATGGTTTCTCCAAAGTGTAAATAAGTAAGCAAAGAAATTGAATAGACAAACAAAAGGCCTTTTTAACCTGGCCTAGGGTCAGGGTGCGGGACTTGGGTCATCCCAACACCCCTCTACCTCTTTTCTCTGGAGCTCCAGGGCTTCCCTGGGCTACATGCCTGGGCAAGCCAGCAAGGTGGGTTCCTGGGAGGAGCATATGGGGTACCCTAGGCTTTCCCCACATCCAAGCCAGCTCCAGAGGGAGACTTAGGGTGCATGTGGGCTTTGAACTCCTGGCCTTCCGGCTCCGGAAGGATCTCCTTCCTTCCTGGGACCCGGGAGTCTCTGTTAGCATGGGTTTCCACAGATCTCCATTGTGCCAAATGTCTTTTTTACACTTGGAGGAGCTTCACTGGGGGTGGCTGATAGTTGCTCGGCTATACTAAGGCAGTCACTGATAATTTCATACCAGTCTACATGTCCCCTGCATGCACAATACATATTAATAGTATTCCATATCCTTAATATATTAATAGTACTCCATATCCTTAATATATTAATAGTACTCCATATCCTTAATATGTTTTTTATGTATGCAGAATGTCCATTTTGTATTCTGCTCTTTATCACACCCCTACAAAACTCATTTTTACTCTTTATCTCTCTCACCCGGAACCATCATTATCCCACATTTACCCTTTTTAACTTCAGTACTGCACCATTCAAAATCACAGACCAACGTGGTGCACTGGATTTAACACCCACCCAACTATTTCAAAAGTATAAAACAGCGGGGCCCGGGAGATAGCATGGAGGTAAGGCGTTTGCCTTTCATGCAAAAGGTCATCGGTTCGAATTCCGGTGCCCCATATGGTCCCCCCGTGCCTGCCAGGAGCAATTTCTGAGCATGGAGCCAGGAGTAACCCCTGATCACTGCCAGGTGTGACCCCCCCCCAAAAAAAGTATAAAACAGCAAGTATGCCCTTTGAATTTTTTATATCTATTTTCTTTGACAGCTATATCTCTTACTTAGTATTCTCTTATGTAGTGACGATTTCCTCTACTTTTTATCTTTTTTGTTTTTTGTTTTTTGGTTTTGGGGTCACACCCGGCAGTGCTCAGGGGTTACTCCTGGCTCCATGCTCAGAAATTGCTCCTGGCAGACACGGGGGACCATATGGGGCACCGGGATTCGAACTGATGACCTTTTGCATGAAAGGCAAACGCCTTACCTCCATGCTATCTCCTGGGCCCCTACTTTTTATCTTTTCTTCTCTTTGTGAACTGATCCAATAAGGAAGTTGGTGAAAGATTCCCTCAGTTTATCGCTTATGTATGAAACAAGTCTCAGGGATTGTAGGACTTGTTCTTGCAGCCCCTATATGTACCAATAATGCCACGCGGCATTTTCCTTGTTTGCATAAGCACATTAAAATCGTGAAATTCTATACATACAAATAAGTTCTTATCTAATAAAGATGGGAGCACACAAAACTTGTAGTGCAATTGGACCTTACACCCTGAACATTGACATAATGACCTGGCACAGGCCTCAGAAGAATGGCCATTCTCCATTCACCCCTGAACTAGGGAAGCCACCTACGAAATTTCCAACATTGTCTATAACATCACCTGGAAGCAATCCTCTACCAGGGAAGACCCTATCTCTGCTCTGATATTGACCTACTGAAAAGAGACTTCCCTTAACACTGAGAAGACTTAAGAACAATAATGTCCTGCTTACTGAACAGGGCTCTCTGCATTGTCCTTTAATTGTGAGGTGAAACTAGAGAACCCTCGACACCAGCCTGACTTCAATGTAGGATATCCAGATTCCAGGATCTTTTGCCAACAACAAAGACTGTTTGAAAATAAAACTGTATTGGCACTACAGACAAGGACTTGGATTAGACAAACTATTCTGCCAGAACCTAGAGCTGGTATTATGCCAGGAAACTTCAGGGGTAGGGTCTCCTTGTATTTATGCCAAAGCTTTTCCTTTCCATGTCACCCATATTTTGGTGCACTTATGCAAGCAATAATTGCCACTCTAACACCATTTTTACTTTGCTCTTTTGACTCTAAACCTTAAATTAAAAAAAAAAAAACCTACTTAAATTTTTGAGGTTAACATAAACTAATATGCATATGCATGGAAATGTAAAAAATACTATGCCTTTAATGTTTCAGGAATTACACGAATATCATGGCTTTAAATTGCTTTGTGTACCACTAAGAAATGTTATAATGTATATCTGGAGACTTGAGGGACAAAGTAATTGTACATGAGTTTTGTTTTATTTCTCCTTAATGTTCCTTGACTTTATGTTCAAAATTAAGGTGTTAGCAAGGGGTTTCTTCTGAGAACTCTGTTTATTGGTGATTGTCCTTCCACGGTAACTTTTCCTTGCCCTCTTTCTTTGCATCATTATTCTCATAATTAAAATAAATAAATTAAATTAAATAAAAAGAAAAATAAATAGGCAAACAAGCAAGATAATACATAAAATAAAGTGACAAAACTTGCCTATACATAAATGGATATGAAGACTATTATGTTGTGTGAAATGAGTCGGAGGGAGAGAGATAAGCACAGAATAGTCTCACTTATCTGTGATATTTAAGAAAAATAAGGGGCCCGGGAGATAGCATGGAGGTAAGGCGTTTGCCTTTCATGCAAAAGGTCATCGGTTCGAATCCCAGTGCCCCATATGGTCCCCCGTGCCTGCCAGGAGCAATTTCTGAGCATGGAGCCAGGAGTGACCCCTGAGCAATGCCGGGTGTGACCCCCCCAAAAAAAAAGAAAAAGAAAAGACATTATTATAATAATACCCAGAGACAATAGAGATGAAGCTATAAGGACTAGCCCATGATATGAAGCTTACCACAAAGAGTGGTTGGTGCAGTTAGAGAAATAACTATACTAACAACTACCAGGACAATGATAGAAAGAGAACTACAATGCCTGTCTTGAAGGCTGGCAGAGGATGGGGAGGAGTGAGGAGGGACCATTGGTGGCAGGAACGTTACACTGGTGATGGGGGTGTGCATTTTATGGCTGAAACCCAATTACAAACACGTCTATAGCCATGGTGCTTAAATAAATTATTAAAAAAGTTCTTGAAAAGCAAGCTGAGGCAGGCAGGTCATTTTGTGTAGCTTGATTAAGAGCTCACTCCTCTCCTCTTTCTTCTCTCTCTCTGTCTCTCTCTGTCTCTCTCTTTCTCCCACCCAAACAAAAAGGTCAGGTCCTAAAGTTATATTGTTCTGGCTTGTAACCTCTCGTTAGGTCAGCCCTGTTAATTAGAACAGAAGCATCACATTGATAGAATTGCCACGGCAAGTTACCAGAGAAAGAGAAAATTGTCTCTAGAAGGTGGTCTCCAAGGGTGAGGATGGTCTTTGGCAGATAAAAATCATGAGTCAAAATGCTTAGAGAATGTAGTTTATAGATAAAGACCAATTCCTACTATTTTCTGTCTTTAGGCCAACCGATTTAAAAAGCTTTTAATAATAATAGGCTGTCAGGTGCACAGTGTTCCAACTCTATCAGTTTCTGTTCCCTGCCAATGATCCAAGTTTTCCCTCCTGTCCTGCAAAAGATTAATTTTGGGGGGTTTAATTACTGTACTCTGGATTACCTGTTTACAGTAGTATTGGCTCAAATAGTTCCCACCTCTCCACCACTGAAGCATTCAATGTCCTGACCAATTCCCAATTAGTCCACGTCTTTCTTCTCTCCTCCATTCTTCCCCATCCTTGGAATTCTCACCCATGTTCTCTAAAGCAAAGAGCCTGACTACTTTGATATCTCCCGTTCCCTTGTCTGGTTTGTGATAACATCAGTATTTGCCTTTCTTCTTTAGACGTACTTCGCTTAACATTATACTCTCTCCTGTTCCATCTAAGATACAATGAACTGCATGACTTAATCCTTTCTTGTGGGTGTTTAATGTTTATTTATATACATACAGCTTAGTTATCCAATTATCTGTCATTGGATATTTGGGTTCTTTCCATATCCTGACCATTGTACTATGCATTAAGGTTCCTACTCCTTTGAATGGACTCATCTTGCTCTCAGGGCAGAGTGTTAGATTAGCTTCTTCAATTAGAAGAGAAAGACAACTACAATTACATCTAATTGTCTTTTGCATTGCAAGTGCCTACTCTGTGTAGGCAAAGAGGATGCCGAGAAATCCATGCCCTTGTAGAACTTGTAAGGTGAAACTAAAGCAAAAATCAAAACATCAGGTGATGAACCTTAGAGAAAATATTCAGAGGAAATGACATCAGTGACCTATACCCATATATACAAATATGTATATTTATATTTAATATATATATATTTAAAGGAGACATTGACATCATGACCTTTACCCAGAAATTTAGGAGATTCTACTTGGGGAAGAAGACAAGTGGAGGAACAAATTACTGATATTGGTGGCATACATCAATGGATAAAAGCATCCATCCTTTAGTGATCTCTAACTAAACCATCTCTAAAGAGAAAAAGCTGCCGAAAGTCAGTTTACTGAGAGAACACAGGAAATTACAGTCAGGGTTACAAACTAAAGACCCAGCTGTGAAAAGACCAGCCAGTACAGCCCTCACCTCCTTGGGGCTGTACTTTATGAAACAGCTGAGATAACTGCATCAAACTGATGGTAGAGACAACAGCTTCAGAAAGGCCAACTGTCCATTTGCACAAAGACACAGGTCACTGAAAGAAGAAACTGCAAAGCCAGGAAAGAAAGAGATCTAATAACCATTTCTAAAAGAGGCTAACAACCTTTTCATTTTTTTTCAGTGCCTTTAATTCTGCATGCTAATCAAGAGACAGCACCAGAGGTGGAAAGCCCATTATGTGATTGTGTCCCACAGCCCTGCGTGTGATAATCACTGCTGAGTATTTTGAGCAAAGACATTAACTAATAAAGGGCCAAGAGGAAATGGAGAGCTTGAGATCATTCAAGATACTCAAGCAAAATGAAGTTCGCTTCTGAGGTTTTTATTGTCAACTACTTTTAGGAAAGAATGTGTAGCTGTTGGGCAGAAAGATGCAGTAGTTAAATGCTTGTTATATGCCTCTTGGCAAAATAAGAGATAAATATAATTTATGTAAAGTTAATTATAAAGAACAACAATTCCATTCGCCTGTAGCAAGTGACCCAAGAAAAAGGGTGGAAGTAGAATAAGCTTCTTAATTAAACTAAATTATTAACTATGTGTCTCCCTGCTCCTTATTAAACAGTTCTGATGATCAGAACAGGAAGCTTCTTTTGTTGTTTGGACAGGCAATTTCATTTATCTTTCATAGTATATGACAAAATGTCCAGACATTCCCACAAACTAGGGTTATATTGAGGGATGAAAATAAACATGAAAGTAGGACAATTGCCCCTTGTCTTTCTCATATCTACAACTTGATATATTGAAACAACATATGAGTTTGGTTTTCTGATTATATTATAGATTATGATAGCTAATACTTCTTTCTCCTGGCATCTTTGACACTAGAAGTTTAGGATTTGGAATAAAATCATGTCAGGTCACTATTTCACAGAGCAAATTATCATTAAAGTATGAGTCTATCTACTTTTTCATCTCCCTGTTTATATAACAAATAGTATAGATATGTGATGCAAAATCAAAAGTTTACATCTTCTTTTCTTCTACTCCAACTCAGTCTCTTCTCCATAGATAGTGACAGTACATGGAAATATGCAGTCGACGCACCCCAAGTTTAATGGTTCCCTACACACTATCCTTCTTCTCCTGTCTTTTTTACTTCACAGATTAACATTGAAATGACATCATATCAGTACAATAATTTTTTTTTTTTGCAAAGGCCGCAGAGGTCGTATACCATTGTGTATTTGGTCCATAATTTATTAACTACTCTAAAAATGATGAATATTTTGGTTGTATCCAAGCTTTTCTCACTCCAACATACTCTACTTCTAGATATTGGGCTTTTGTTTAAAGACAGTCCAATTTAAAAATGTTCAGCTAGTTGATAAGTAATGCCTTACAGTTCAACTGAAAATGTGGAATGGCAGTCTTGTAACTCAGCTGATGTGATTGAGAGTTATAGAGTTATATTCTATATAGAGTAATATGGAATTATATAGTTATATAGAGTTATATTCTACCATTAATTACCAGAAAATAAATTAAATATAGCAGGGGAAAAAATCTAGGTTTTTAAAATAAATTTTCAATCTTTCATTTATCCAGATAGAGCAAGTATAGGATGGGTGTTTCCTTTATGAAATTTTAAAAAATACTTCCCAGAATATTTAACATGTGTGAAATTTCAAAGGTAGAAAGCAAAGCATTGGGGGAAGACAGAGTGATAGTACAGCTAGTAGAGGACTTGCTTCACACACGGCCAACCCAGGTACAATGAGCACCATCATGAATCAGTCCCGAGTTTAGAATTAGGAGTGACCCCTGAGTATTGTTGGGTATGCAACCCCCCGCCCAAGAAACCAAAGATCAGACACTTATGAAGTTGGTGTGGTCCTATATATGGCCAAGCAAGCAGAGGTAGCTGGTAGATTTCATCTGGTCCATTCTCACTTCGACTCTGCTCTGGGTCACCTCACCCTCTTTTGCTTGCTGATGAATGTGGCACCATGTATCCCATTATACTTAGTTATGGTTCACATAACTGTACAAAGACATCCTCTCCCTTAGACCTTTCTTTAAAGTTTTTTGACATGACCCTTCTCTGTTAGGTGTTTTTGGTATCTCAGATTTCCATTCAAGTTCTAACAAGCCCCTCTATGTCAATGATCGAATTGGACTGGTTGATGACTCTGATTTTCTTACTCTTCCTTCCATATATTTCCCAGAGCTTCCCACATGAGTATTATGATTGCATTCTATATTAAAAAATCCCTTTTCAGTAATAATTTGCTTTCCTGTCTGAATAATGATAGCTACCTACTGGAAATGTATAATTAGTTAAAACCTTCCTTGACCATTTCTAAGTTCTGTGTTGTCAAAGGAAGAAACTTGAGGGTGACAACAAAATAATGACAGATTCCCATCAAGTTCCAACTAGATAGGGTCGAAAAAAAATTCTTAAACTCTGATTTGAAGATGTAAATAAAAAAAAAAAAACACCCAGGGATAATATAGGAGGCTTCATCAAAATACTGGAGTTTCCCAACTTCAAATGGCTTAAATGTGATAATGCTATGTAAAACTATAAATCAAAGGGATAAATAAATGGCTCCAGAGCTAATGTCATATCAGCCATATAAAATTCAATATGTACCATATTAGATCTATTTACTTGTCCCAGTCCATCATTCCATTCTTCCACTAAAACCAAACCATGTTTGTATAAGTATACAGATAGACTCTAGTCTATCACCTAAATAGGAAGCTTATCTCTAAATGCTTTCCCACATTATTTAACATATGTTCCCTGCCTTTAAAAATGTCATTATTATTTCATTGACATTGGATAACACTCTGTTTCCCTATCAAATGTCATTTGTTAAATATTAATGGATGACAAACCCTTGAGTTTTGAGCTAAAAACTGAAATTACCAAGTAATGGAGTGGGGGATATGTGAAGAATGTGAAGGACAATGCAAGGGACATAAGGAGAATGGTGGAAGGAGCAGGTTGATGGTGGTGAAGATCAGTAATCTTATATATCAAAAACCATAAAGATTATCACCACTGTAAACAGGCTATTAAAATAAAATATATAAATAAGAGATACAATGTTACTTGTGTCAAAGTCCTAAAGTTTAGATATTTTCTATATGATTTTGTTGGGCTAAAAACTTAGGATAATTTTGACTATTGATCTTATTAATGTTATTTTTCTTTTAGGTGAAAGCCTAATGGGTTACCCAGATTTTTTCTTAACTTGATAGAATGGTACAACATAAAAATTGACAATTCTAATAATATTACTTGTATGATTTAGTGGTATTAACTATATTCACATTGTTGTATAGTTACTGCATAGTCAATTTCCAATTTATTTTCATTTTTCAAACAGAAATTCTAATCCTTAAAACCTTAAGTAGTCTTTTATTCCTTCTCAATTCCTAGTATCCTTAAATTTACTTCCTATCTCTATAAATTCACATACTCTAAATATTTCATGCAAGTGAAATAACACCATAATTGTCCTTTCATTATTTTGCTTATTTCATTTAATGTAATGTTTTTTTTTATGTTTTTTGGGTCACACCCGGCAGTGCTCAGGGGTTACTCCTGGCTCCATGCTCAGAAATTGCTCCTGGCAGGCACGGGGGACCATATGGGGCACCAGGATTCGAACCGATGACCTTTTTCATGAAAGGCAAACGCCTTACCTCCATGCTATCTCCCGGGCCCTAATGTAATGTTTTAATGTCACTTAATTCTTTTTTTTTTTTTTTAGTGAATCAAGGTAGTTTTTATTGAATGTAAACTAGAAAGACGTGAGGGGGGGGGAAGGAAAGAAGTATGTATTCAAGAGAGAACATAAGCTTGAAAGAGCAAGCAAGCAAAAAAGGACAAAGATAAATGTTCAAAACAACATAGGCTTGAAAAAAACAAGCCGATATTACTCAATTCCTGAGGATATGAATTTAATATAAGATGTTTTTCCTCCTTCATCCTGTAATCTCCGTAGGGATTCTTTTTCCTTATAAAAAAAAATAAAGCAAATGCCGAGTGAAATAAGTCAGAGAGAGAGAAAGACGTAGAATGGTCTCACTCATTTATGGGTTTTAAGGAAAATGACAGACATTTTTGCGATAATTTTTCAAGACAAAAGAGAGGAGGACTGGAAGTCCCAGCTCACCTCATGAAGCTTACCACAAAGGGTGATGAGCTTAGTTAGAGAAATAACTACATTGAGAACTATCCTAACAATGAGAATGTATGAGGGAAATAGAAAGCCTGTGTAGAGTACAGGCAGGGGTGGGGTGAGGAGGAGGGAGAATTGGGACATTGGTGATGGGAATGCTGCACTGGTGATGGGAGTGTTCTTTACATGACAGAAACCCAACCACAATCATGTTTGTAATCAAGGTGTTTAAATAAAATATTAAAAAAATAAAGCAAATGATGAAGAAATAAATTCAACCACATAAAGTTATTCTTTTACAAGATATAATATCATAAAAATGATTATTGAGGATATAAAGACATTTCTTTATATTATACATAGAGTGACTGATACAAATGTTATTTCAGGGGCTGGAGTGATAGTACAATGTATAGTACAGTTGCCGACAAACACTGCTGATCTGAGTTTGGTCCACAGCATCCCAGGTAGTCAGCTCTTCAAATACCACCAGGAGCGATACCTGAGCATAGAGCCAGGAGTAACACCAAAGCACCACCAAGTATGACCCAAGTATGACACAACAGCAACAACAACAAATGTCATTTCAACACTGCCAGCTCTTAATCATCTTATAATAATATTGAAATAAAATCAGCCTTTTTATATAAATGAGAGATAATATGCCACACAAATGTAATGTATAATTAATCTTTTTCGACACTTCTCTTTTGTGCTGAGAAACATGACTGAATTTTCTGGTGGCAATGAGACTATCTTACCTCTGCCTCTTTTATTCTTGGGGCAATGTTATAATGAGACATAAAATTAAATAAAGCATGTTTCATATAAAACATCGCAGTAATTTTTTACTTTTGAAAAATGAAAAAGAGGCTGATGTCAAAGACAAATGAATTTATATGGGGGGGTGTCAGGAAGAGACTTAAGTGTATTTTCTTTTTTTTGGTTTTAGTTGTTGATATTATTTTCCTTAGAAAATTCTTCCACAAATGGTGTTGGGAAACCTGGTCAAATTTAGCTTAGATCCCTATCACAAATTATGCATAAAAGTTAATTCAAAATTGATTAAAGATCTCAGTATTATACCCAAATTCATAAATTATATTGAGAAAAACATAGGTATAATATTCATAGTATTGAATCTAGGGCAACTTCAAAAATTCAATCCTCCTGGTCAAGTAAATGAAAGTAAAGATAGACAAATAACATCCCATCAAATTAAAACGTTTCTGCACTGAAAAATAAACAGTGACTAGAATAAAAGGACATCCCACAGACTGGAAGAAAATATTTGTTTGCCATTCACATGGAAGAGGGTTAATATTAAGATATGTAAAATATTAAGGAAAATTATGAACAAAAATATCAAAAATGTGGAGATGAACAGACATTTATTTAAAGAACATATACAGAAGGTAAATATATATATACATATATATATATATTAGTCATCAGAAAGACACAAACCAAAACAACAAGAAGATATCACCTCACACCAGTGAGACTGTCATACATAAAAATAAAACAAGCAAACAACAAAACAATGAATGCTGGTGTAGATATGGGTAGAATGGAAGCCTCATTCACTGCCTATTCATCCACTTTGGAGAACAATATGGTCATTTCTCAAAAACACTGAGAATCAAATTTCCATATGAACCAGTAATTCCACTTCTTGACATCTGTCTCAAGGATCCTGAAACACGTTTTTATTGAAAAAAATTTTATTTAAAGAAAATCCATCACATAGCTGACATAACTGATCATGATACACTTGTTTCAAGATAAGGGAAAGCCAAGTTATTGAAAAAATAGAAAGAATATATAAAGAAAAACTAAAAATAAAACAGAAGAGAAGAAAAAGAAGGAAGAAAAAGTTCAGTAGCAGGTATATTTGTGAAAATTATTGTATACCCAATAAAGTCATTAAGACAATAACAAAAGGTTTAGTAAGCTCTAGTTTAAAAAAGATAAGAGATAAAAATACAATTAGAAAAGTGTGTGTGTGTGTGTGTGTGTGTGTGTGTGTGTGTGTGTGTGGCAGTTGTGGTTTGCAGAGGCACAGCAATATAGGGGGAAAATAGAAAGGAAGACCTTTGGTCTAAAAACAGGAAGAAATTATCCATGAAGTATCCTAGCATGAGACCAACTCCAGGTTCCAGGCTTATTAAGTTGTCTAACCCCAAAGTCTTTCTCTAAGGTCCCAGTAAAAGCTCTTCACAATCACGGTTGTTGCTGTCAGGTTTCTGTGGCTAGAGATCATGGTTTCTGTACCAACCCTATGTCAAAGTCAGGGTGACTCAGAGCATCTACTGGTTTCTTCTCGCCATTAGGTGATAATACAGAGAACCTTGCTCTG
This sequence comes from Crocidura indochinensis, assembly GCA_004027635.1. Lineage (NCBI taxonomy): Eukaryota > Metazoa > Chordata > Mammalia > Eulipotyphla > Soricidae > Crocidura > Crocidura indochinensis. The sequence goes on from PVKC010000657.1 coordinate 45,425, forward strand.
AAAGCAGGTTGTTGCTATTACCAAATCATCAGGGTGTCATATGAACCCAAGGAGAAAATCGATGCCCGGCCAGCATTAGGGTCATCCCTGGTAAGAACAATTTCTGGTGCTGGTGTAGAAAATCATGATGGTTCCATAGATGGGATCCAAGGTTCAGGGGTGAACGGTCAATGTCAGAGCTTCTGAAGTCTTAGCAAAGTCACTATGATATGTGTTCAGGTGTAAGACCCCACTGCAATATAAAATTTATGTGTTCCTATCTCTCTTAAATAAAAACTTGCTTGCACACGTAAAATTTCCCCCATTTTAATGTGTCTATACAAAAAGAAACAATGCCACATGGTACTATTGGTACATTATGGGGGTAAAAATAACAAGCTAAACAATTCGATAACCTGGTTCTCACATGAACTCAGAACACTTAGAGAAACTTAACTACTAGAATTCCCTACTAAATAGATCCAAAAATGAGGGAAATTGAAGTTGCATAAAAAGATAGACATTAAGAGTTTTATACCTATTAAGGAAATACATCTAAAGAAATATTCAAAGGAGATATACATGTCCCTTTGAAGTCTTTTGAAATACTCAGGGGTGGGGAAAATAAAATCTGGAGCTTCAACCTGTGATTTGGTCTTGTGGAGTCTAAAAAATGGCTCCCAGTAGTCGCATATTAGGAAATGTCCTCAAGTTGGGGGCTTCTCAGAAACCAAATCTGGTAACGACCTAACAGCTCCACAGTTCACAGCTAAGGGAGGTGGGAGGATGGGGGAAAAGGGCCGCCAGGAGCAAATCAATGGCAGCAGTAGTGTCAACTTCTTCTCGGGCTGAGACATGGTGGGCTGGGAATTTGTCTTTTCATTTTGGGAGCTGGTTGGCAGCTGTCTGGGGTGGGGGGAATATTCCACTTTCAGGGGAGTTAAGAACTGAGGGTAAAAGGGTTAAATGGGGGGGGATAACAGATGGGGAGTGAGAGAGTGAAGGGAAAGAAAAGAATTTGTGCAGTGGTAAGCGAATGGGTTGATCCAGTTTTGATCTCTGAAAGTTCATGTAGACATCTGAGCTCCACCAAAAGTGATGCCTGAGCACAGAGCCAGGAGAAAGCCCTGAGCGTTGCTGGACATGGCAACTTGGTGCTACACAGATGGAACTGGAAGGTATCATGCTAAATGAAGTCAGTTAGAAAGAGGACAAATGGTGAATCATGTACCTCATTTGTGGAATATAACGAAACTTAGTATGGGAATAACAAATGCTCAAACACCATAGAATCAGAGAAGTAGGTTACAAAACCGAGGTTACCATGATTGAAGCAGAAAGTGTGATAGGATTGGATCTTGAGACAAAGATGGAGACACTTTGGATGTGAAATGTGGTGCTAGAATGCTGTATGTATGAAAATATCATTAATAATATTGAAAATTTCAGGGCTTCAAGGTAAAATGTAAGAATTAAAATTTCCCCATGAAAAGCAACAGAAAAATAGCTACTTTAATCTAGATAGATTATAAAATGATCTACTTAAAAATCAGTATGGGGACAGGAGTGGTGGCACAGTGGTAGGGCATTTGCCTTGCACGCGGCTGAGCTAGGACAAACAGGTTCGGTCCCCCAGCGTCCCATAAGGTCCTCCAAGCCAGGAGCGATTTCTGAGCACATAGTCAAGAGTAGCCCCTGAGCATCACTGGGTATGGCCCAAACCCCCCCCTCCCAAATCAGTATGAATACATGTATAGTTAATTTCTTTCTTTAATGTCTTAATCATTAATCTGCTCACTAAGTGTTATCAATTTATATTTATACAAGACACTGCAGGAGACATTGTCCAATATGGCAGCCATGACTCTCATTGAACTTCATAATGTAATTACAATAGAACAAAAATATCAGTTCCTTTGCTGCACTAGCCGAGTTTTAAATAAATTTCTCACATAGAACAAAAAAATTACATCGGACAACACAGATAGCAAATTATTGCCACATGAAAAAAAGTTCTAATGGGCAAAACTAGTGCCAAAAGTATAATACAAAGTTCTTTATTTAGAAGACTTTTCTATGAGACAGATTCATGTATTACAAATAAAATAAGGACATGCTATCACTGTTGTCTTTAACTTTTATTGTGACTAAACAAGGAGGGCTATTATTATCCTTATTTTGCTAATGTGTAACTTGAAATACAGAGATATCAAATAATTATTATGTGGCTAGGGCCACATAATCAATAAGGTGTAGTGTCAAATTTGAGGTGAAGTATTGTGTAATTCTAATATTCAGGCTTTCTAACTTCTCAGATTTACTGCATCTATTCAAGGAGGGTCAGGTAGTATGAAAGGCACTAAGAAAATCATCAGAAAAAATAGTAAATAGTTTTTATATATGAAGAAACAGATTATAATGATTTGGAGCATCAAGTACCTAATAAGTCAAATTCTTCATTTTAATAATATCATCAGCTCACTTTAATGCACTTTCAAATTTGTGGCTCAAATTCCTATGCCCATCTAGATGGATCCCACTGGGATAAATGCCCTGACTCTAAGACATTTCTTGTGCAGTGGCAATGTTGCTCTGTCCCTTCTTTCATATCTTAATGAAGTCATTAGTTCCTTATCATAAACTCACTCTCATGTTACTCATGAAGTGAAATTATGGATAATGTTCACCCAGAGTCTAACGTTATAGATGAAATGGAAAGATGAGCAGCCAGCCAGTTGTCTCTGCAGTTGGCCAGACAACTGGTTAGCTGACGGTGGAAGGGAGGAGTATGAGGAGCGAAAGGCATGTATTGGTATGTCAAAGATCCGCACTCAAGTATGTATTCAATGCACGACAGCTGAGTGTCTAAGCTGTCCAGATGTCGTCCATTTGTTTGATTCTCATGTTTCCACTTGATTTCTTGTGGGTCTCTCCTAGTTTGTGTTGGGAAGTATTTCTTTTCTTTAAGCCACAGCAATTCTAAGGCAGAGACTGGCAGCTGGTCTGAGCAATGCCTTAGATATTTAACTATTTCAATAGAAAATGTCAAGTAACTGATTGAGTCAAAATAGATCTTCTGATCACATGCTTCAATTTATTTTATGATTAGTTGAGACAGGTTGTCTTTGAGAGAAGGTAGAGACATGCAAGTAAAGATGATGTTCTTTTTTTTTGTTTGTTTTGTTTTGTTTTTGTTTTTGGGTCACACCCGGCAGTGCTCAGGGGTTACTCCTGGCTCCATGCTCAGAAATTGCTCCTGGCAGGCACGGGGGACCATATGGGGCACCGGGATTCGAACCGATGACCTTTTGCATGAAAGGCAAACACCTTACCTCCATGCTATCTCCCGGGCCCCAGATGATGTCCTTCTCCTATCCTCTTATCTTGGTAATTTATTAAACCCTGTGTTTAGGTTCCAATGGAGTTATAAAAATATAGCATAGAGTTTAATAAAGCATATTTTTCAGCCTAAAATTTTTATTTAAATATTAGATCTGCCACATGTAAGCTCTTCATGTGCTTCTTCCTGAACTAAGGAAACATTTTTGTTTGTTTTTGAGCCACACCCAGTGATGTTTAGGATTTTGTCTTGTCTCTGCATTCAGGGATCACTTCTGGCAGGTCCAGGGGACCATATATGCTATGCCAGGAATCAAAACTTGGTGGGCCACATGCAAGACAAATGCCTTATTCTCTTTATTATCATTCTAGTCTTCTTTCTGAATTTTAATATCAGTATTCTCTTCTGTAGAAGGGGGTAGTGAGAGTTTAAATATGACCCATATTAAATGATATAACTAATAATCTAAGTGTAATATATCACAAGATATTGTAAAGACTAAACATTAATGTTGTGTCTGGTACACAAAAGTTCTCAATAATGTATTATATAAGCATTCTTCTTTTCATAGTCTACAATACATCAGAAGCTTTTATAGATCCAGGGTGAGTCTGAGATTCCTTTAGATACTAGAATTCAAGCTCACTGAAGGATACATGGTGTTTCCTAAACTGTGATATGCTCTGAGATTCTGTGCGACAAACCAATATCCTCCACTTTAAAAAAAAAAAGCAGGCACATTTACTTACGCATAGGTATGAATGCTCCTAAGAATGCTTTCCTGAAGAACAAGTTGTAAGCTAGAGCAGGAAGATAATCCTTAGGAATTCAAAAGTAGACAGTGATGAAATTCAAGTTATAATCCAAGAAGATTTAGCACTGTGCATATATTTGTGTAAAGAAAGCTGCTACCAATGTTTATAGATTGCACATATTTTCGAGTCATGCTTTAATTCCAAGCAAGAGCTGGATTACATTTGCAGCCTTCAGCCTGCATAGCTACTTTATGCCAGACCCAACGTAGCTCTTACTGGAATGCAGAAGCTCAAAAAGAAAGTTTGAATTCCTCTATGCCAAGTTATTCTTGGCAATATTCTTTGTTGGTCCTGATGAAGTCATTAAGCACTATCCTTATTATTTTGGGGGTAGAACCAGGAGAGACTTCTATGTGGAGAAATACAGGCATGTAACACCCACCTGGGACCCACCCAAGGTTTCGTCTATGATCAGTGAAGGGAAGATAGGGGTCACTATTCATATCTTATTATATTGTCTATAAATAAAAGAATCTTTTCATTAAGTAATCAATTACCTAAATTTAAGTATGTATAATAGATAAGTATTTTATTCAAGTTTATAAATAAATATATTTATTTGGACAACCTTTGCTATGAGGATGCATACTTAAGTGGCCCCTGTTGCTTGCCATCATGTTTTTAAACAATCTTTAAGATCGCTGGAGTAGATATTTAGAGTAGAGCGGGATATAGCTCAAAAGCCAAAATAAATAAATAAATAAAATAATGGGGTTTAGATACCCACAGTAATATGACTGAAGTTTTTTCCTTAAATGTATATCATAAAATATGTAATTTAAAAGTATCACTGGGCTTCAATGCAAACTGATTTTGCATTCAATAAACCAAAGTTTATGGGATGGAGGAGGCAAAGGGCAGGCCACAGTATCTTTGGGCAGATATGCTGCTTCTCCTTATAAAGATGAGGTCCTCCTGTCACCTCAAAGCCCTGAGAAGAGAGCATGCTTGTCAGCAAACAGTGAATTGATTTCCTTTTCCTAATTTAGGGGCTGAGACGGTAAGAGGCACTGACAGCTCAATGGCACCCTGTAGCGTGGGAGGAGTGGGAAAGGCAGGTTCTGGTGGTGGGAATAGGAGAAAACCTGATGCCAAGGGAGAGGATGAGAGATTAAGAGTGACCAGTGAGAGGTGGGATAAATTTTTCTGGAAAATAGGATTATTCAGAGGTAGATTTTGCAAATCCAAAACATAGTCTGGGTAAGGAAGCCAAGATTTTCAGAAAGGTCCAAAGAGTTTCTGAAGGCTCTGGCCAGTCTCCTTTTGACACACTTAAAGTGTCACAGGGGCCGTTGCTTCTGAGTGTTCTCTCTTAGGGTGTGGGGGAGACGGCACATGGACCTCCTGTGTGGACTCTGCCTGAGCAGACTCCAGGCGTGTGCACTCGCCGCCTGCCCAAAATAGAACATCTCTTTGTGATAGGTTAATCCTGTGGCTCCAGTCCTGCCCTGGCCACCAGCTCCACTCCACAAGCTGTGCTGGGGTTGGGATGGGAGGAAGGACAGGACACTTCACTCATTCAGCATATCCAGTTCTGTAGAAATGGAGGCGGTGACTGGTTGGTAAAAGGAGAGGGGACCCTCCAACTCAAAGAATGTTTGCTTCCTTTTTTCTTTTTTCTTTTTTTGGTTTTTGGGCCACACCCGGCAGTGCTCAGGGGTTATTCCTGGCTCCATGCTCAGAAATTGCTCCTGGCAAGCACAGGGGACCATATGGGACAACCGGATTTGAACCAATGACCTTCTGCATGAAAGGCAAATGCCTTACCTCCATGCTATCTCTCCGGCCCCAATGTTTGCTTCCTTTTAAGAGCTCTGAATTCTTATGAAGAGAGAATTAAATGTCTCCTTTCCTAAATCCCTGAATTTACTTATTTACTTTACATTCACAGTCTTTCTCCCCCCTTCTTCCCTCCATCCTCCCTCCCTCCCTCCCTTCCTTCTTCCTTCCTTCCTTCCTTCCTTTTTTCCTTCCTTCTTTCTTTTTAACCTTCCTTCCTACCTTCTTTCCCTCCTTCCTTCCTTACCTCAAACCTCCCTTCCTCCCTCCTCTGGTTGTGTTCAAGATGTACTCCCAGTTCTGTACTCAGGAATCACTTATAGTGGGCTCATGTAACTATATGGGACACCAGGTATCAAACCTGGATAAGGGGCATGGAAGCCAAATGCTCCACCTGCTTGTATTATCACTTTGGTCCCACATATAGTCCACTTTTATGTCAACCTCCACATCTTCAAAATAGGGGTAATGATTTTACTCACAGTATAGAGCTGGTATCAGGATTCAGATGGGTTAATACAATTTCACTGCAGACAAAGTGTTCAAGGATTCCATTTATAGGACACGTCTCAAGCACAACAGTCAAATTTATGGAGACAGAAAGTCAACAAGTAGATGGTGGTTTCCAGGGCTTGAGGGGATAGAGGGAAGGGTAATTATGATTTAATGGATACAGAATTTTAGTCTAGGAATTAATAAAGTTCTAGAAATGTATGATAGTGATGGTTGTACAATAGTATCAATGTACTTGATGCCACTGGGCTTTATGTTTTTTTTATCTGTTTTTATACAGTGAAATACACAAAAGTTCATTTAGTTGTGACACACACACTGTGCTGAAAATATAAGTTGCCAGGTGATATAGCTTATCATTTATTTTTACCTTATGATGCCTATTTTTCATTTTTTCATTTTATTGGTGAGAGGGCCCCAAGTTGTGTTCAGAGACCCAGACATCTCTCCTGGTGATTCTAGGCCAATCTGGCAGGATAATTCAAGGTGAGGACCAAGAATGTGGTTCTGTTTAGGTCCTCTATCACCAGAGACCACCAGAGTGGTTAGAAACATGCAACTCATGGGGTCCTAACCATTGTACATCTCCCTGAACTCCTCACTTAATTTTATAAATGCTTGTGTACACATATTTACTCTCCCAGAGTCTTTTGCTCATTTGTATGCTCCCATTGCCACATGCACCCCATGAAAATGGATGAATGATTTCAAGTGCATTGAACCACAAAGTAGAGTTTCCCAAATGCTGTTAAGCCTCAACTTACAAAGTACAAAGAATTCTCCACCAGTACAAATCTCGAAAGTAACCCAACAAGACACCTGGAAAGGCTTTGTCAGTAAGATGACGTCTACTGGCTTTATAGGTTTTTCCTTAATTAGTTGGTTTTGAGGAACCAGAGTCATAGGACAGCAGGTAGGGAGCTGGCCTTGCATGTGGCTGACCCTAGTTTAATATCCAGCATCCCATATGATCCTTCAAGCAACACCAGGAATAATTCCTGAGTGTTCAAGAGCCAGGAGCAGCCACTGAACATTGCTGGGTGTGGCCCCCCAAAAAACCAAAAAGCTTCATTTGAAGTTATGGATTTGTTAAGGCAAACTGGATTAACACCTCTTGAGGTCTCCTGGGCAGGCTCTTGGAGACAAGTCCACATGGTAGATTCTTTAAAATTTGGACCCTTGGGGACCTGCCCTCTAGTAGGACTTGCTCCATTCATGATTCCTTTGGTGCAAGTCTCCTGGGACAGTCCCTTAAGTAACCCAACATTTTGGAGAAAGAAGCAAGTAGTTGTATATCCTACCATTCACTTGAAAGGCCATTCCTCTTATCTTTTATTATTCCTCATTACCTCATTCAAAGCAAGCAAGCAAGGAAGAGAGAACTGGTCTGTAGTTTTCAACAAATATTCTCAACACAGGACTCTTATGAGACATTCTTTTTAAAGGGCCTTAAAAATCACCTTAAATAATTCTTTGGAATGATCCAGAAATAACTGATGAGCATCCTATGAGCAAGGAGAAAAACCAGAGAATACAATCTGGGGCCAAGCTCACATAAACTCTTTATTCTCACACAGTGAACATTAGGCTATTTTTGTGTGGCATATTTTCACAAACTCATTGGAGGTGTGAGGCTTCATCAGAAAGCACAATTCACCTTGTAGGGGACTTGAGTTAATTTTGGGTACCTTAAACAACCTTTAGCCTGGTTCAAGAAACTGGAGAAGGCTGGGAAGAACTCTATTCACCAAAGAGTCCACTGCTGACAGCAGAAATGAACAGCCATAAGGCAGCCAATTATAATGGAACCTGAGAGGAGCAATGGAGAAAAGGTAAGTCCGAAGCTTAAAAATTAGGTGTATAAAGATGAAAAACCTTGGGGAAAGGGACACCTAAATAGTTTTGGCTAAAGGATAAACTTTGGTCAAAGGATAAAATTTTGGCTTATCAAGTAGGTGTTACTTAAAATATCCCAGTTAGAGAGTGTAGATGACCCACTGTGTCTAAAAGGTTCTGACCTTTGTGCCATCTTGGAAAGGTTCAGTTTGTCACTGGATCAAACTACAAGGACTGACAAGTTGATTCCTTGTCAGCCAAAAGCTCCCCTTTGAAGCTCCTTGTCAAGGATGCTACAAGGACAGAGGTACTGGGAAAAAGAAATCTGGTCTAGCATTTCCTCTTTCATATTGTATCAAACATATTCTGCCCTCTCAGGGGTCCTGGGTCCATTCAAGTCCTCAAGTTTAGCTTCCTGTAAGCACACACCAAAAATATACAGACTTGTGCACACACATAATGCACTTGGGATTTGCTTCTCAAGGCAGACTTAGAGCCTTTGGGGATTGGGGTATTTCTCCAGAGAGGAATGGAATTGATTGCTAGAAATAGGAAGATGCTTTCAGCAATGGGGCTGGACACACAGTTCCTGTACACACTGAACACAGATGGAAGCCTCCACAAAACCTAATTTCAATAAAGGTATTTGCCATTCTTACTAAAGCAAGGAGAGGCAGATTGGCTCAGTGCCCAAAGAATCAAGAAGCTGCTGTTTCTAAATCCAATTCTGCTAGTAGTGACCTTGAACAAATAATCTGAACTCTCCATTCCCGGATTTCTGCATGAATGTCTTAATATAAATCAGGAACTATGATATTTGACCAGCTATCAACTGTGCCGGGGATAATTGGGGGAGAAAGAGAAATACTGTTATTAAAATTGTTTATTTATATATAAAACAAAATATGCAGAAGCTTGCAATAAAGCCTTGATAGGGTTGTTTCACTACATATGTTGTGATCTGGCTACCCCATACCTTTGAGGTAAATGTTATCAGTTATTTATATTTGTTTTTTTTTTTTTTTTTGGTTTTTGGGCCACACCTGGTGACACTCAGGGGTTACTCCTGGCTATTCGCTCAGAAGTCGCTCCTGGCAGGCACGGGGGACCATATGGGGAACCAGGGGATCGAACCGCAGTCCGTCCTAGGTTAGCGCAGGCACCTTATCTTCAGCACCACCGCCTGGCCCCCAGTTATTTATATTTGTTAATGAAATCTAGTACATGTTAATTGGTAAAGAACTTATCTGATACATTTGGAGAGTCTATATAAACATTTAGTATTATACATGCATGTGTTAGCTTGATGTCTTTTTGTTTATTTCTTTGTTTTGGGGTTACACCCAGCAATGCTCAGGTCTTACTCTTGGCACTACTCAGGATTATCTATAGAATGATAGGGGTCAAACCCAGATCGACCATGTCCGTGACAAGTGCCTTACTCTTTGTGCTGTTGCTCTGACCCCATAGCTTGAAATACTGATAAACTGATATGAAGAGTAGGCTATCTGCCACATAATAAAATTTTCATATAATGAAAGGGAGGGAAAAAAACATCAAACCCAAGTTAAAGGATCTAACACCATATTCTTCTGGGTTCTAAATTCCTCAGCTGATATACATCAACCCAACTGTTGATTGGAAAAAGCTGCTGTTCCCAATGGTGTGATGAGAGAAAAACAGCCTTGCAGACAGGCTTACCTGGCAGCGGATCAGTTAAGTATTTATTATGTAATTAAATATATTACTGTGACGCACCATGTGAAGCCAGAGCCCGCCTTGCCATTCATACACATCCATGCCTCACACGTCTCGTTTTGCTCAGGTTTCTTAGAGAGCTTTTTCTCCTCATACTCTCATAAATTTAGTTTTTAATGTAACAATTAGAATTTCACCATTTAATTCATTTGCTTTTAATTTATCTAACAGCTAATCATTTTGAGATTTGAATCTGGAAGTACTCAATTTTCTGCACCTGTCAGAGAAAAAATAATAGTTTCTCTTGAGCATCATTTTCTATTCAAAGAGAATATGAATTACAAACCTGCTTTCATTCTATAGAATCGTGTCAGCTATAAACATCTTTTTAATGACTTATATATTTGGATTTTTGTGGGTGTGGGGATAGTGTAAAAGAGTCAGGGTGAACAAAGTATATGCTTAAGATCTTTAACACTGTGCAAAGGGTGGAGTGAATAGCGTCATTCAAGAAAATGTTTCATCATCTATGTCAGAGAACAACCAACCTGTTTATATACTACATTTTTGTTTGGTATCCCAAGGAGAAAGTGATCTAGTATATTTTCTTTCACTTTGGGTCCATACCTAAAACTAAGCAGCTATGTGCTATAAAATGAAATTATCTCATTGCTCTTTTAGCCAATGTAATTATTCTCTCTGGCTAAAATATTGCACATCTATGTTATTTTCTGCAGCATTTCGATATGGATGTGTACTAAGGTGACCAGAACTAAGCTCTTGACATTTCCCTCCCCCTCTCACCCAGAACCCAATTATTCCCTGACACTGACTTTCCTTGTCAAGAGAGTCCCACATAGCCTAGAAGCAAGGACATTTTACCCTTTACAGATTAGCAAGGCTGAGGAATTTGTATGGGTAGCTTTAAAATAGCTGAGGTGTCAAGCAGGGGTCAGTTTTCTCGGAGGACATTTATGGTGAAGAGTCTGGTAAGTAATGCACATTGCTTGGCGTTTTTATTTATAGAAAATTAACTGTTGCAAGGCTTGATTGCAATAATTTCAGGACTTGCAGGTAAGTCGCTCTTTTCTCCCCATTCCCATATACACAGGACATGGACATTACCATTATTCTTCTTCTTTAAGATAATTCCACCTTCTAACAAATAATGATGAATAAACATGTAGAGAAACTGCCACGCAAAGATTTGCTGTGAAACAAGAATGTGTTCTCAAAGAAAAACTGTGGTTTTCTTTTTCTTTATTTAATGGAAAATTTTATTTCTTATGGTATACAAGTACTAGAAGTCACCTCCATAAATAATAAATGCTATTTATTAAGTACTTATAATGAACTTCAAATATCAAAAATAATCACAATTTGGTCAAAGGTAACTTTCTTAATTTCCAATAATTCATACAATATATTTAAGTAAAATTTAAATGCTTCAATGGGAGATAGGAAAATATGAAGGGGGTTTTTTAGCATAAGAAATATTAATCTCCAGGTCAGAGCAATATCACAGTGATAGGACAATCTCTGAGCACAGAGCCAGGAGTACCCCAAGACAGGTGCAGAGTGTGGCCCAAAAACTCAAAAAAGTTTTTTTCTAATAAACATTAAAAAGTTTCTTTTTCCATAAGTAAATAATTATAAATAGAACAGTTAACAAGGCTACCTAAATCAAGGATATTATTATTATTAATGGTGCATTCAAATGAAAGGGTAGTTGTTGTGGTACCATTTCCTGTTTCTTTTATTATCTTTGATATACCACCTGGCTATGCTCAGGGTTTACTCTTAGCTCTGCAGTCAGGGGTCACTTCTGGTAGGCTAGGGGTATGGGCAACCATACGAAGTTCTGGGAATTGAAACTGCATCAGTTATGTGCAAAACAAGCATCTTACATCTTACTCATTGTACTATTTCTGCAGCCCTCAGAGAACAAAGGCTCTAGTTCATGCCCTTTGATGCTGGGGAGATACCCCACTGTACTGTCTTTCCATCCCATCCTTCACCCTCCCCTGAGGATTAGTGCCTCGTTTGGCATTGTACTGCTTTACCCAGAGCAGAAAGCTATTCTCAGCTCCCTTGCTGGACCCTCTGTTTCCCCTTTACTCCTAGGTCATCTTAACTATCTCTCTCTAACCCTCACAAGTGTCTGGCGAAGTAGGACTAAATGCAAGCTAAAAAGATCATGACTTGTAAAATATTTAAGGAGTTTAAGGGACTCTGTAGGTTTGCTTTCATGTTAAAGAAGAACCAATTGGGAGGACAAGATCTCTAATGCTGAAATTAGATGAGTCTTAGGAGGATGGGAATGAATTAAGAGGGCATGAATGATTTGGAAGAAATTATACTATTTATGTCACTTTCAATTTCCTCCCTTATATAACCCCTGCTTAGCTGTTCAAATGAAAGGTGATTTTCATGTTTTTATAAACTGGATTCAGTTCCATATTGCTTGAATCCTTTCCCAGAAGTTGTTTGCATACTTAAACACATGTTTGCTAGCCAACAAAGGGTATTCTTTGAGCAAACAGTTCTTTGACAAAATTTTCAGGGTTTCTGGTGGCGCTCCACTATATTCTCTGTTTCTACTCTTCTTTTCATTATTTTCAAAACACAATCCACCTCCAAGAAGCTCACATAGGCTCTTCAATACTGTTGCTGTGGCTCCTGGAAAGTCTGGCTCATATGGTCAAATGCTGTGTTAACAGCAATGGCGGGTCAAGATGGCACTTTTATGCTGAGTGAAATGAGTCGAAGGGAGAGAGAGACACACAGAATAGTCTCACTCACCTATGAGATTTCAGAAAAATAAAAGACATTATTTGAATAATACCCAGAGACAATAGAGATGAGGGCTGGAAGGACTGGGCCATGATATGAAGCTTACCACAAGAAATGGTGAGTCCTGTTGGAGAAATACCTATGCTGACAACTATCATGACAATGGTAGTGAGTGAGAGAAATAGAATGCCTGTCTCAAAGACAGGCATAGGGTGGGGGAAGAGGAAGATGAGGGTCATTGCATTTGGGGGCCACACCCAGTGATGCTCAGGGGTTATTCCTGGCTATGCACTCACAAATCACTCCTGGCTTTGGGGATCAAATGGGATACTGGGGGATCGAACCACGGTCTGTCCTGGGTCAGCTGCATGCAACGCAAACACCCTAGCACTGCATCATTGCTCCGGCTCCTAAATAAATATATTAATATATAATATATTTGCTGTGATAAAGGGAAGGAATCACTCAGTGCAATAGCCTGCATATGAGGGCTGCCTGATGTGCTCCCTCATGGATCATAGATTCTCTTTCCAAAAGACAATGGACAGTGGGGCTACCAGGAAGGCCAAAGGGCAGACTTCATTATGTACTTTTCAGTCTATTGAAGCAATGTTGGCAGTTGAAAAGGGTAATGATGACTGAACAGATGTTGCATATACTTTATGCTGTTGCTTTGGAGGAAGCGGTGAGCAATTATCAGACTTGCATTGGAAAGATCTTGATGGCATCTTTCTACTTTCTTAAGTTTAAACAAAACTTCCTTTCCCAAAAGTCCATTTACTAAAGCCCCCAATGGAATATTTCTGATGGATCCACTGAGTTTCATTAACCTGATTTTCCTTCACCTATCTCCCACAGAATTGATATTTTGCTAACATTGCTCGGATAACGAATGGGAAGGGCATTGATTGCTGTTAGTATCTATGTCTTGATTGAAAGTCATTTTCAAAAAAAAATCATTTTTATGAAACTATGATGAGGTAGTTCATGGTGCCCAGTATGCTGGTATGGGTTCTAGCCTTATGAGAAAACTTTGTCCATTTTTTTCTGCTCTGTTCTGCCTACAATGTATGTGCTATTTCTCTCTCTCTCTCTCTCTTCCACACTCTCTCTCCCCCTGTGTCTCTCTTTGTCTCTCTCCCTTTCTTTCTCTCAGAGATGCTGTTAGAAGAAAGAGAAGGAAGTAGGGAAATGCTGAGGCTAGATAACATACTAAATAATGTGCTCAAAGAAAGTTATATGTGTTGCAAGACAACAATCACTTACACAGAGCGATGTGACCATTACTTTACCCCCAATCACAAAGCCTCTCCTAAAACAGGAGGGATTAGGCCAGAGAGATAGTCCAGTGGATAAACCTCTTGCCCTGCAATCACTTGACCAGAGTTCAATCACCAGCATCCCATAGAGTCCCCCAAGCCTTCAAGATGAAATTTCTGACTGCAGAGCCAGGAATAACCCCTGAGTACTGGCAGGTGTAGCCTAAAAGCCTCCTAGAATAATAAATAAAACAGGAGGAATCAAACAGTTTGAAATTGGGTGAGATATCAAAGTGGTCTTTTTTTATTACACCAGCTCAGCCAGTATATTTATACCATATTAGTTTCTTCATGGCTGGGTTTCTTATGCTGTGTGATTTTTCAACAAGCACTTGTTGAACAATTTAATGATCAACTGCATAAAAATACCCTTTGTTGTGTTGTAGAGCGCTATAAGCAGTGACCACTCACTCAGAAAGTGCTTGGTCCAACTCATTTTGTGTTTCAGACTTAAAACCTAGTTCTTAATGCTTTTACTTCGCATTGTTCTTAAAACGAACCAGAGCCAGCAACAAGGATGCAGATATTCGTGCAGTACAGTAAAAGGCAATAGCATTCTTCAGCTTCTGTGGGAAAACCCAAGAGATCAAGAAGTTGTTAGCAAGTCATTCTGGATCAAAAAGCAAAGAAGTCGTTTCTTTCCATTTAAAATGTCAACTCAGCAATCCAACATTCACACCAAGTGAGCAGCCTCATTAAGGCCTTGCTCTTCAGAAGAATTGGCCCTTGAGAATAAAGAGGATTAGAGACACCATTACTGCAGAGTTCCAAATCTGTGTATAATTTGAACTCCCCCAAAATGCATTTTTCAAAGAGTCAGCAGTTGACTAGAAACTTTATCAAGAACATAAACCATAATTTAACACATTTGAAAATCTTATACATTTATCATATGTCATCTAACAATAAATCAACTAGAGAAAATAGTAAAATCATAGAGCAAATTCATTAATGCACAGTACAATACTGGTTATTGAAAAAATTCACAGCCTATGTGCAGATCAAAACTCATGTCTATGGATTAACTGCATTTATTCAGAAAAATGAGAACCACACATATGTCTAAGTTCTCCTCTAGATTATACAGAGAGATCATACATTTTGATAGAGTAGAGGGAAGAACCTGTATTTCAAGGCTAAGGAGAAACACACTAAACAGCATGTTCAACAGATTCCTTGTGTCCAGATACAAATCGGGATGCAAGAAGCCAGCAGAGGACACACACTGTAAATTTGACTCATAAATTTCTTAAACAGGGGCCAGGTGGTGGCGCTGGAGGTAAGGTGCCTGCCTTGCCTGCACTAGCCTAGGACGGATGGACCACAGTTCGATCCCCCGGTTTCCCATATGGTCCCCCAAGCCAGGAGCGACCTCTGAGTGCATAGCCAGGAGTAACCCCTGAGCGTCACTGAGTGTGGCCCAAAAACACAAAAAAAAAGGTAAAAAAAAAAATTCTTAGACAACTACCATAGAGACAAGCCCCTCCACTTTTCTCTCCAGAAGGCATAATTCTGTATTCATGAGCAAGGCCCAGGTTCTTACCTAAGGCAACTCAGCAAAATATCACCAGGCTGCAGGTAGTATCTGCATAATAAGAAGACACAGTGCCAGGTTGAATCCCAAACCTGAGTCTCATTCCCAGATCATTTGCTGATGGGCTCACATCTAAGAAAGGAATGAAAACCAATACGAAAGACAGTTCTTTGTGGTAAATAGTTTTGTACCCTTTGGATTAAAAGTCTACGCGTTCCTTCTTTGCAAAACATATCCTATTTCCCTAATATTTTTTTTCTATAATACCTATAGCACTTTTGGTCTTTTATGCAGTGAATTATTTTTTAGGGGTTGTCACACCAGCAGTGCTCAGGGATTGCTCCAGACAGTGCTCTGGGTCCCATGCAGTGTTGGCCATATGAAAGCATGTGCCTTAGCCCCTAAAATATCTCTGTCCTCTCTCCATAAATTCTTCAACAAAGCTGTGCACAGATTCCTCAGACACAGTTCATTATTTACTGTATAGATGTTGTTCCCCAACATGTGTACAGGGTAGAAGGGACATATCTGCCCACCCCTACTTTTCCCTGACTGAAAGCGAACATGCGCTATGTCTAGTATCCTGTTTATTTAGTCACATGCATGCCTCCAAGGCAGTAGATCAAAGAGGTCTTTTGGTGTGTGTGTGTGTGTGTGTGTGTGTGTG
>PVKC010000658.1:0-61865 GCA_004027635.1 Crocidura indochinensis
CTTTCTTTCTTGTTGTTTTTTGTTGCTGTTGTCTTTTTTGTCGTTGCTTGTTTTTTTCTTTTTTCTTTTCTTTATTTTCATTTTATTCTATTTTTTGTGGTTTGGGACCACACCCGGTGACGCTCAGGGGTTACTCCTGGCTATGCGTTCAGAAATCACTCCTGACTTGGGGAACCATATGGGATGCCTAGGATAGAACCATGGTCCGTCCCAGGCTAGCGCAGGCAAGGCAGACACCTTACCGCTTGCATCACCACTCTGCCCCCTTTCTTTGTTTAAATTGATATTTATAGCTTCTAGACGGACTCCTCCTAGCTTTCTTTCTTTCTTTCTTTTTTTTCAACAGAACCACAGAATTTGAATATTCTTGTTCTCCCTCATAAATTGAGGGAAAAAAGTGTATGGTTCCAGGAGCAAACACAGTCATATGAACATTAAGTAGAAATAAAAATGATCAGACCTAAACACCAAACCCAAAGTCAATGACAACAGAATCAAGATACAACAAACTATACACACAGGGGTCCCATTATACTAGCAGTCCAGTGTTCAAAAGAGGGAGGCATGGGATGCATGCTGGGAACAGGGGTGGAGGGCAGACAATACTGGTGGTGGGAATGGCCCTAATTAACTGTCATTATGTACCTTAAATATAACTGTGAAAGACTTGTAACTCACATTGGTCACAATAAAAATTATTAAAAAAAAAAGAAATTTTGGGATTGAACCCACATCAGCCATGTGCGAGGCTATTGCCCTACTCACTGTGTTATCACTCTTTTTAAAACACAAAATATGCTAATGCCCTACTCACTGTATTATCACTCTTATTTAAAACACAAAATACACATATTTTGTGTAACTGAAGTCTCTGCAATGTGCACACATATGCTTGCTAGAGTTACACTCCTTGATTATGGCATTCAAACATCTTTTAGTTTTGGTTCTTGATGGAGGATGGACCTCTCAGCGAAGCTTCACTTGCAGCAGCAGAGGTTAAAGACAAGTAGAGCTTCCAGACACTAATAGTAGCTCTGCTGTGATCTGTGCATATGGAATACAAGAATTTGAACTCATGATCACATGCTTGTGAGGCATGCCCATGTACTGTTTTTCTAGCTTGCTTTGTAGTTGCATTTTCACATCTGTACATGTGATAAAACTATTGAATATCTATAACTAACAACATTCACAGAGGCTTGTTGCATGTCTCTTCTTATTTCTTGCTTATTTCCTTTGCTGACATACTTGCCTGAATAGAAAATAAAACAGAATGCGTCTGGAAATACGGAGATCCATAAAACTAAACAAATATAAATATAAAATATAAATAAATTGTATTCCAAAAGAGTAATAAACCATACTTTACTTATTATGATTTTTAGAATCACATCCAGTAGTTCTTAGAGTTTAATACTGGTTTTGTGCTAAAAAATTATTCCTGGTGGTGTTTATGGGACACTTAGTGGTGCCAGAAATCAAACCTAAATTAGTCATGTGCTAATATCCATCCTCCACAATTTAATTGAATCTAATAGTTTCTAGAAGATAAAATAAATGAAATTCTATCTTTCACTACTTGACTAAATCTGGACTACTAAATATAGAATGCAATTTTTCTAGAATGTAAGAAAATTTAAATACTAGAAGAAATTAAGGATGATACATTCGTAAGTATAAGATACAAAAACCGATTCAAAAGAAGCAAGTTAATTATAAGAAACAAGGAAATTTAACATAATATAAAATATATAATTTAAGAAACAAGGAATTATAAAGTATCTGACTTATGCAGATGGTTACATAATACCAAATATTTTATGTAAATTTTGTATTAAGTTAGAATTGGGCATGCAGGGGCCCAAGTTTGAGCTCGGTGATCATCTAGTCACCAAAGCAACATGAAAGTTAACACTGAACTCAGAGTTGGGAGTAGTTCCATGAGAAACAGGGAATTAACATGGGAATTAACATGGGAAACAGGAATTAAATAAAAAATAAACAAAAAATGCTTCATATATTAATGCAAGTTTCAAGTATGAATTATTAAAAGTAAAAGCCTTCTATATATGAAGTGCATTTCTTGGGGCTTGAGACAGAACAAGGTTAAGGCTTTTCTTTGCTGTGGCCTATTCCATTTTGATCCCCAACAAGCCATCTAGTCCCCTGAGCATTGCCTGAGTGATCCCTGAGCACCAAACTAGGAGTAAATCCTAAAGTCTGTCACTTGTGACTCAAAATACCTTGTAACTCCCCAACCTAACATTTTAACTCAATGAAGTTAGGTACTAACTGGATAGTGTTAGTAAATTGCTAATTAATCATATTCGGTGCTAAAGCTGTTTTACCTGATTTCTTAACTCTCTTGCATTTTTTCCTATGAGAAAATTTGGTTTTAATAATCTAAACCAAATTTCATTTTATAATCTAAAAGCATCTATTTAATTCAGTTTCTTCCCTAGATACCATATCTAAAAAGCCTACATGAAAGAGATCATATGATACCTATTATTTACGTCTAATTTATTCTATACAGCTTCTCTACCTAGAACCATTCATGTTTTTACAAATGACCGAATTTTATCTTTTAGTAGCTGAGTAGTATGCCATTGTGCTTTGCTTGTTGGTTATCTGTATGTCTCTTTGTGTAAATGTCTATTTATCTTATCTTTTTATTTAAAAATTTTTGAGCAGGGTTTTCATAGTTCTGTATATAAATTGAATATCAGCTTTCAGTATGATTAATGATGCATAACTATTTTCTCCCTCAATTAGTATAGTGTCTTTATTTTACAGTGCAGGTGGTGTTTGATATAGTCCTAGTTCTTTGTTTTTGCTTTCGTTTTCATTGTAAGAGCATTTGTATGCTCTGAGGTCATTATTGTGGAGTACACTACTTATATCTCCCTCGATGTATTTTACTAATGGTTTTAATATTGAGTTCTCTAATTCATTTTGAATAAATAATTGTATAGACTGTGATTGGGTATAATTTGATTTCTTTCCATGTGACTATGCAGTTTTTCAACACTATTTGATGAAGGGACTTCCATCTTTTATTCATGCATCCACCCTTTATCTTATATTACTGATCATATATCTGAGAGTTTACTATATATTACAATTTGATAGTATAATTTATAATCTAGAATTGCAATGAATTGCGTCTCTTTTTTCAATTTTGCTTTGACTGTTCTAGGAGTTTTATGGTTCTATACAAGTTTTAGAAATATTTATTCTGTCCTTGAAGAATGCTATGAAATCTTACAAGGAAATATAAAGCATTTGTAAATGACTTTGGGTAATTTATTTTAACAATGCTGATTCTGTCAATCCTTTAACAAGAGTATGTTTCCATTTCCTTGTGTCCTCTTTTATTTCTTCCAGAAGAGATTTGTAGTCTTCATTAAACATTCTTTTGCTTCAGTTGTTAAATTGATTCTTATATACTTGAGTTTCTGGCATGATCATAAATAATAGCTTTAAAAATTTCTCTTATTTCTATTTGTTAAAGATGAACAACAGATATCTGTACATTGACTTACTTTATTTCAGTGATAAACTGTCACCTTCTACTATCAAGGTGATGTTGATTTCATAGGAATATCTTGGTAGGGTTCCTAATTCTTCCACTTTCAGGAAATACTTAAGAAAGTACAGTAGGCCCTCTCTAAATGTTTAGAAGAAATAGCTAGTGAATCTGGTCAGAGGCTTCTGTTTTGGGAGAAATTGTGTTCACTATCCCAATTTCTTCCTTAATTAGGTCTCCTTAAGTTTCCTATTTCTTCAGACACAGTTTTTAGTAGTTTTAGAACTAGAAATTTGTTTAATTACTTAATATTCTCCAACTTAGTGGAGTAAAGTTATTCATAGTCACCTAATATGATCTTTTATATTTTTGGAGTCTTATTTTAATTTTATCTTTTTTTCATCTAATGTACTCATTTGGCAAACAATTTGTTGACCTTGTGACCTCTTAATAACTAAATTTGTGTTTTGTTTTTATTCATATTATTAAAATTGCCCTATCATTGATTTTTACTCATATTTTTATTATTTCCCTTATACTTACAGTGGGTTCTCTCTATTGTTAATTTTGTAATCTCAAGAGATGTGAGATCAAGTTTATTTGTACCTGTTCTTATTTCTGGTGAACAATTGTAGTATGATGTTTCTTCTAAGTATACTTACCACGATGCAAGAATTATTTCTTAGTATACCTTTCACTGTGTCTCATTAAGTTCTAGTAACTTTTGTTTTTATTTACTCTTGTATTCAGGTATCTTTTTATTTGTTCCCTCATTTTTTCTTTGATCCAATTGTGTAGTAGTACCAAAATATTTATTCATGAGAATTTCCTTTGTTTAGAAATTTGTTTATTTTATCCTGGGGGAGGGATTGTGGGGGATGTAGGTTGCAGAAAGGGAACGGGGAAGGGGGAGGACAAATTTGGTGGTGGGTATTCCCCTGATTCAATGTTAATATGTACCTAAAATACTAATGTGAAAGATATGTAAGTCACTATGATCAAAATAAAAAATTAATAAAAATTTGTTTATTTTAGAGTTCTTATAATAAATATATATTGTATAAAATATATTGTAAAAATATATTGTATTTTTTCTGAACTCCCAATTCTTTTAATTTACTAATATGCCTTTTTATTACAGTATCATCTTACTTCTAATGACTATGTATATGGTTTTGGAAATAGTAGAGGTTGTTGATACTACTTCTGTACTAGCTCTTGAACCTAATATTTCTTTTTAGAATAAAATAGAATATGTATCAAAATTTTAAAACTAAAACATATCTTTTTTCCATAAAATAAAACTGTGCATTTTTAGTTGTTATTATTGCAAGATACTCTAGGGACACAGACAATTCAGGATTGATGGAAAAGTTTTTATTGTGTCCATGTGATGAGTCAATTCATAGAGGGGTGTTGGTTAATTACTATTATAAAAGTGCTAGGGGAATTTTTGAGATATGACTCCTCTTTGTTTTCCTTCCTCTTTAGGGTTCTTTTCTTAAACTTAGGTGGCTGCTAACTATTACCCTGATATATCCTGATAGATACAAGAAAAAGAGTGTAGTCCAGATTGAATTCCTTCATGGGATCCCAATATTTTTTAATGTCTTTATTTAAACACCTTGATTACAAACATAATTGTGGTTGGGTTTCAGTCATGTAAAGAATACCCACTTTCACCAGTGCAACATTCCCATCACCAATGTCCCAAATCTCCCTCCTCCCCATACCCACCACGACTGTGCTCTAGACAGGCTTTCTACTTTCTCATTCATTCACATTGTTGTGATATTTTTAGAACACTTCTCAAAGTCAAAATCTCCACAACAGGCTTCTCCTGGGTCAATAGTTTTCTTCTGCTGTCTCCTGCCTTTCTCTCTACCCATCTCTGTCACA
Organism: Crocidura indochinensis; assembly: GCA_004027635.1. Classification (NCBI taxonomy): domain Eukaryota; kingdom Metazoa; phylum Chordata; class Mammalia; order Eulipotyphla; family Soricidae; genus Crocidura; species Crocidura indochinensis. The sequence continues at coordinate 5,429 of PVKC010000658.1, forward strand.
TATATGCTAGATTGATCCAGTTTTTCTTTGAAGCATAGCCATTGTCTTCGACCAAGTAAAAGCTTTTTAGCCTTACTCCATGTTGTGCGAAAATTCAAGTTGTGTTTTTTTAATCCTTCAATAGATTTATATTTTCTAAAAGGAAGCAATATAAGGTGCATCCTATGCTGCTAACTTGGCACTAGAAATTTTGGCTTAGTATATACCAAATTAAAGCATGAAGTTAAATTATAAGGTGTTATAAACAAATAATTTATAAATAGGAAGCTAGGAATAGCCTGAAAAAAGTTTAAAGCACATATTAGTGACAAAAAAGAAAAAAATGGAATGTAGAAAATAAAATACCCTCACCAAAATATGTAAATGTAGCAAGAGAAATAAATAGTACAACCGATAAGGCATTTGCTTTGTATGTGGCTGACCCTAATTAGGAAACTCTAGGCACATTCAGATATGTGCCAAAGCAAAACAAAATGAAATACAAATATAATTTTTTTCAACAGTGAAATTACAAGGGAATTTAGAAAAACATTTCTAATAAATAACAATATATGTCACACATTATCTAGGAAATAAAAACATATTTTCCTATAAGCAGATTTTAAAATTAAAAAAAAGAGAAATATTTATATCAGATATTTGGTAATATGAAATTAATCAAGTACCAGAAACACTGAAACTATTTTTAATTTTTTTAATTGAGGCCATTGTGAATTAAAAGTCTATCACAGTTGTGTTTTAGGTGTTTAGATACAGTGATTTAGGGCCATTCTCACCACTAGTGTTGACCTTTCTCCCCCATAACACTGAAGCATTTTAACAGAAAATCAATCAGTTCAACTTCTTTTTTTTTTTTTTTTTTTGGTTTTTGGACCACACCCAGTGACGCTCAGGGTTTACTCCTGGCTATGCACTCAGAAGTCGCTCCTGGCTTGGGGGACCATATGGGAAACCGGTGGATCGAACAGCTGTCCGTCTTAGGTTAGAACAGGCAAAGCAGGCACCTTACCTCCTGCACCACCGCCCGGCCCCTCAGTTCAACATTTTTGACAATCAATATCACAACTTGAAAGTTAAAATTTGTATCACATTAAACTCAAAATACTTTCATGATAACTGTACAAGGAATACATTCTGCACAAAAAAATTATTTTTATGGAAAAGTAAACTTACAAAAGGATACAGAATTATTAACAAGCCTTGATGCAAAAATATAATAGCAGGTTAAAATTAATGATAAAAAGATTAATATACATTATAAGAAAAACTTTCTACTAACAAATATGAATTCGTATTAAATTTATAAATTCATATATCCTGGTTTCAGTTATAGAAATAAGAATGGTGAAAATAAAATTAACTGTTTTATGAATGCTCACATACAATATTTATGCATGTATACACAGTAGCATGTATCATAAAATAATGTATTTACCCAGCTCTGAATATAGACATGAAACATCTTTGCACTTTGACATTTAGAGAAATAGAATGACAATACAAAAGGGTAAAAATTAATTTTCAAATTTTCATTCCAATTTTTGTCAATCCATTAATAACTTTTTTTTTGGTTTTTGGGTCACACCCAGCAATGCTCAGGGTTTACTCCTGGCTCCATGCTCAGAAATTGCTCCTGGCAGGCACGGGGGACCATATGGGGCACCGGGATTGGAACCGATGACCTTTTGCATGAAAGGCAAACACCTTACCTCCATGCTATCTCCCAGGCCCCTAATAACATTTTTTAAATTGAAATTTGGGGAAGCTATATAATTGGAAGTATTAAAGTTACTCTTAGGAGATAAGGAAAACCATCTCTTTCCCTTTATCTCTCTATATATGTTTACCAGCTTAAAACATTCAAAATATATCAGCTCTTTAGCAGTTTTATTTTAAACAATTCAGAAAGCAAAGCCAAGGCATATTTAAATGTATAAGATAAGAAATACTGGTATATTTAAAAATCACCAATTTGAATTAAAAGGAGTGGGGATTTATATATACTATGCTTTTTATCCAGGAAACCATTTTGTATGGTGAAGCATTTTCTAATATGTGAAACTTTACTATAGTTAGATTTTTATTTTACTGTTTATCTCTCCTATCTAACATGTCTTTGCCTGAAGACATTTCACTTTAGAATTATGAGTAAAAATGATAAATACAAGATATTAAAACTTAAGGAGACAAGTGTCTATATAATTGACTCTAATCAAAGAAAAATTATTCTTTTGTCGCTTACCAGGTAAACCCTGAATTTGGAATTAGGCTTTAACATGCTTAATAATGTCAACACATTTCAAGTTGCTTCCTCATAAAGGAAAACTTGCCATGAAACACTTTTTGAAATGAAATCAAACAGATGCTTAACTCAAACTTAAGAAAATGCCTATTTAAAAAGGGTTTTTAGTAATTTATTTTTATTGACACAATCATAACCTTTAAAAATCTTATTTTGTTATCACCTGCTGCCTTCTTTTTTCCTAGGAAAATCTTTTCCCCAGGAAAGGTACAGCTTAATGAGATATTCTTATGTAACAATGCATGTTCTTTAAAGAAAATTAGAATGCTGGATCTTATACAAAATTACAGATTATTCACCCAATCACCTCATAATATAATGTAGAAAAATTGAAAGAATATTTTGTAGAAGTAAGATTAATTGCTCTTTTCAGTGCATGATAATTATACAGGGCTATGCTTATAAAAAAAAACAGGTGACTAACTAGTTAGTCATGCATGGATAATCATAAAATAATGCTTATGTGATGTTAAATATAGAGATCATACTCAAGGCAAAATAAGCTTTTCTATTTTTTAAATTTTATTTTGAAAAAAATATGTTGGTAAGCAGTGAAAATTAAGAACAGAGTATTAGGCTATTTTTATGATTAAAATCTCTTCTTTTATAGGTTGGAAACATATACTCAAAGTTTTAGGGCAATTCTTTGCCCCATTAATAATTCACTGATACTATAAAGAAGAGAAAACCAGGGACCAAGAGGTGGCACAAGTGGTAAAGTGACTGGCTTGCCTGCTCTAGCCTAGGACATTACCGCAGTTCGATCCCTGGGTATTCCATATGGTCCCCCAAGCCAGAAGCAATTTCTGAGAGCATAGCCAGGAGTCCCTGAGTATCACCAGGTATGGCCCAAAAACTAAAGAAAAAAATAAAAAGGAGAAAACCAAATAAAACTATTGTGAAGATGGAATGGTGAGTACCTATTGTACAAGCACTGCTATATTCTGTGTTGTAATGGATAACACAGATAACAGTTATCCATTGTTTCAAATTATACATATTTATGAAAACATATTTTATTATTAATTTTCTGGGTTATAATTTTGAAGTTTTTTATTTACTAGTATCTATCACTAAGATTGGCATGTTTACAATACTATGAATGCAACAGTCTTATAAGTTATATTACTTTATGTGAATTGTTATGTAAGACTTAATTATTAAATCCTGTAACTCTTCTAATCACCCATCATCTAGATTCATGAAAATCATATTTTAGTGTTTATTTTATTTTGGTTTGGGGGCCATATCTGGCTGGCTTCAGGGTATTATATGTGGTGCCAGGGATTGGGGTAGGCTGTTTGTAAAACAAATTTTATTTCCGCTGTACTATGACTTCGGACCCCAGTCATTATCTTTTTTGGAAACGGGTGGAAATTTTGTTGCAACTGCAATGATTCATTATGCAACTAAAGAGACTACAGAGGATGTCTAAAACTCAGTTGCCAACCAGTCTCCTATACATTATAAATCATTTGAAAGCAACATTGATGGACTGTATCAATAAAAGATATAGTCTCACTAAGAGCTAGAGTATAACAGAAAGATCATCTGTAAAAGAAAATAAAACCACATATTCCTATTAAGATAGAACACTTGGTTAAATGAAATTATTAGATGATGAAACACTGTTTCTTAATCACTGAAGATGGAATGCCCAAGGAGTGTAATGTTCATATTTTGTTAAAGGGAAAATCTTAGGATAAAAGAAATGCCTCACCTAACAAATTTAGAATTCTGTTAGCCCTTTCTTTTTAGTATAGCAGTATAGCACAGCTCAATAAGAAGTTCTGACTACCAAATTCCCATTTGCCAGACTGAAAAAAATCACTATGCATTACAGTGTTCTGCATCAGGAAACAATTTGGTTTGAATAGAATGTGTGTGGAGTACAATATACATAGTTGCTGAAATGGAGAGTAAATAGCATCAGATTACAAATAGCTGCAACAGCATGAATGAATTTCACAAACATGCTACCTAAAAGCAACCACATTCAACTAAATATAAGAATGCTTATGTATGAATCCATTTATATTGAACTATAGAAAATATATCTAATATTTTTGTAGAAAGTAAAGTAGTTGCTGATTGTGGCTAAGTGCTGTGTATGACTGGGAAGTAAACTCAAGAAGACTTTTTTATATTATTATATATTTTGACTGTGTTCGTGTTTGGTTGGTTATATTCAATATTGCTCAAAATTTTATCATTTAAAACTAACACCACTTATTTGTCTAGAAGTATGGGATACCTGATGCTCAGAGCCTGAAAGAATGAGATAGAGATAGATTACTGACTGATGGCCAATAGCATAGATTATTGAATTGTGGTCAATAGCAATTTTATGAGAAGATTGGACATATATATATATATATATATATATATATATATATATATATATATATATATATATATATATATATATATATATCGGCAGTGGATTCAGGCTTAAGTGCCTTATCACAAAATCTTTAAAAAGAAAGAGGATTATAAAAAAAAATGAGAACATAGTTAAAATAACGGTTACAAAACCATGGATTTTTGCTTGCTACAAGGACTGGGAAACCAGATATTAGCATAAGAAAACCATGTTACTAAGACACAACACAATTGTAAAGATTATCTTGGAAATGATCAAGTCCTTGCCTAGATTCCAACAACTTCTTATATTTACCTTTCAATAAAGTTGAGCTTAAAATCTACTATTTATAACATTTTTCTCTCCTTTCTACCCTCTCCCTCTTAAAATTTCTGCATGTAGATCTAGAAAATTATTTGGAGGGAAAGAATAGTAGTACAAGTGTACTAAATATACATAGCTATATAATTGGAAAGAGAATGAGAGAAAGATATCTATTAAAGCAAAAATAATAAAAAAAGACTGGTAGAGAACAAAAATATTTCCTTGAAAAATAATCCCATCAAGCTATATTCAAATTTCTCAGAAGATAATCTACAAGCCAGAGCAAATGAAATGATAGATCCAGAAATATTCAGAGAAATTGACAAATGAAAGTATTGCTTCTTACAAAACTATACTTCAGAAATGAGGAAGAAACAAACTTTTCCAGAGAGCCAACCACTTAATTTTTATTTGCAAGAAAAACTAAAAATGCCTCTTCTACTTAAATAAAAGAAAATTTATGAAAAATTAATGAGGCAATAATCTGATAGTTTATCAGATTATTTTATCAGTAAAATAAAGAAAAATATGGCAAGATCAAGATATTTTATATATTAATAATCACCTTTTATGATAATTGGACTGAAATAAAAAATCAGAGTGAATGGATGGATTAAAGAAAAAAGTCAACTATAAACACCTTTATTTAAGCCAAAAAATCAAGAACAATTAAAAATAAACTGTAGAAAAAATTACTTGTAACCTTGAAAAAATTTAAAAGATAAAATGTGAAAATAGTTGATAGCTTTTAACTCTGTTTTTTATACTTGTGGTCTTGTACTGTTCCATAGACGAAAGATTGAAAATCATGCTTCTAAAACTTTATTAGGGTTACAGAAGAATATGTATAAATCTTCTTTGGAGAAATGATAACTGTGAATATTCCAAATTGGGACAAGAAATTAAACATTCAAACATAGTAGACTCAAAGAAAGACTCCCATAAAAATAATGTTATGTGAACTCCAAAAATATTACACTTAGAGCTAAGGTTTACTTTCTGAATAAAATTAAAAAGATATACGGAGACTGAAGGAAAATAATAAAATTTGTGTAGGTAATCTCATAGCTTTATTAGATTTAAGCATGCTGTTGGCTTCTGATTTCTAAATTCACTGCCCTGCTGTTTCCAGTTTCCCAGGCCCTTCTGCCCCTGATGACCCCAGTAGCTAGGCAGTAAAACAATTCACTGATGCCAGTGAACTGGTATAAACTGGCCCAAAAAGATAAGAGACAGCTGTATGTGCTTGTGAAATATAGGAAATAGTCAGGTAAAGATTAATGTTGCTTTTAGCTCTGTCATTGTTTGCTGGCTCAAGGCTATAAAAATTGCTTTGAGACCTTGATGGGCCAGACTTCTCCCAAGGACCCCCATCCTGTTGGGTTACAGACCAAGGGAATGTGAGGTGAGATAAGAATGGTGGCAGGGAGAGGGTCTGGGGGATTGTATCTTTTCATATTGAATGGTGTGAACTAAAATTTATGGAGACCTGTGGAACATTTGAAATGTAACTTTTATGTAGTTTTGTGTAACTGACAAATGATGTAATGGAATGATCTGTAGAGTATATAAGCTGCTTAAAAGCTTGGCTAAAGGTCCTCTCCAACCTAAGGAGTAGGCCCTAGCATGCTAGTAATAAAGTTTGCTTGCTTGAGTCCTTGAGTCTCCTGGTATTTCTCCAGCCAGTCGCTTCCGAAAAGAGACTTATAGTTATTATGGCATTGCTTACTATAGTCTAGATCTGGAAATAACCCAAATGTCCAATGACAGTTGACAACATAGAATACTACTATATTAAATCTTGCCAAGTGTTGCAACTTGGGTGAAGCAAGAGGAGGTAACTCTAAGCAAAATAAGGCAGCAAGTCAGTGGAAGACAGAAACAGGATTATATCACTCATTTGCATTTATAAAGAAATAAAAGAAGGCAAAGATAGCATTGATAACACATCCTTTGACTTTGTGTTCAGAATGAAGTCTAATGTAGCCAGAAATATAGTTCTGATGGTTCTGTGCTTGTCTGTCCAATGGCCAATTAGAGTTCGATGCCTAGCGCCACATATAGTCCTCTAAACATGCATGAAGTAATTCCAATGCACTGCTGGCTGTACACAAAACACAATAAAACAAAACAAAAACTAAAAGAAAGATAGAAAGAAAGAAAGAAAGAAAGAAAGAAAGAATGAAGAAAGAAAGAAGAAAGAAGGAAAGAAACAAGAAAGAAGGAAAGAAAGGAAGGAAGGGAAGGAGAAAGGAAGGAAAGAAAGAAGGAAAAGAGGAAGGAAGGAAGGAAGGAAGGAAGGAAGGAAGTAAGGAAGGAAAGAAGGAAGGAAGGAAGGAAGGAAGGAAAGAAGGAAGGAAGGAAGAATTGAGTATACCAAGTGGAATTGGGTTGGATGTTAAGGAAACAAAAGGTGAAGCAGAAGTCATAGAAGAGTGGTGGAAGGTCTTTGACACTTTGGTAAAGATAGAGGTATAATAACACCAAAAGCATGAATAGTAATACTGTCTAATTATATTGCTTCAATATGATTAAGAGTAAACATTTTTAAATGACTGTTGATTTTGTCATTTTCCTGTTTCTTTTTATCACTAATATGTGACTGATTTTTAGTACCTCATTTTCTCTAGTCTCCTTTATGTCAAGCTCCCTAACACCTGACACACATTTCCATACCCTGGTTGACAGTCCTAGGAAATAAAATTATGTGTGTTCTGTCATGTCAGAGAATGAAACACACATGTAAGAATAAACATTATTTATGTGTTTTACAGGAAATTAAACTTCAATGACTGACTTGATACATTTTTACTTCTGATCTATAGATTTAAATGAGAACTCCCTAGAGATAGTCATCTTTCAAAAATTGTCTTTGGCTGATTCCTACTTTCCTGGATTAAATTTATTTGAAAGGTTCCCAGAAACTCTTGAACTCTTGTCAAAATTGTTCCTACTAGTACAATATCCTCTCTCTTTTTTGGGGGGGGCTTAGTTTTGGGGTGACAGTTGGCATGACTTGGGAATTACTCCTGGCTCTGCACTCAAAAATTGCTCCTGGCAGGCTCTGGGGACCAAATGGGATGCCAGGATTCAAACAACCTTCTGTCCTGGGTCTGCTTCATGCAAGACAAACACCCTAGTTCTGTGCTATCTTTCCAGCCCCAAGATCTTGGTTATCTTTTAGCTAAGCAGGGAGTTAGGGTCACCACCATTTATTGGCTTTGGGTAATGTTTCCAAGGAAGATAAAACGCAGCAACAGAGGGTCATAGTGATAGAACAGAGGATAGGGTCTTAGGAGTCATGAGTAAAAGCTGAGCATTTCTGAGGAAGAACCCAAACAAAATAAAGCAAGCAAGCAAGCAAACAAACAAACAAAAAACTCAGTTACATACTACTCACTAAATCAATTGATTGAAGAATATGAACACTTCAATCTAGTCTTTCTTTGATTTATTTGGTTGAGTCTTAGAACCCAAGAATTTGAAGTGTATTCAAGGTATTAAGAATAACAATCATAATCATCACAATAATCTTCCCGGCATATTGCATTCTCTCAAAAGCATGTTTTCAGCCACTAAACAAGTAGAGGAAGTCCTTAAACTTTTAGCATAAGAAAAGGAGTACATCTAAATTTAAGCTAATGATTTGTGAATACCGTGCAAATACTGAATGAGAAAATATTCTTAAAAATAGCAGAACATTGGGTCCCGGGAGATAGCATGGAGGTAAGGCATTTGCCTTTCATGCAAAAGGTCATTGGTTCGAATCCCGGTGCCCCATATGGTCCCCCGTGCCTGCCAGGAGCAATTTCTGAGCATGGAGCCAGGAGTAACCCCTGAGCACTGCCGGGTATGACCCAAAAATCACCAAAAAAAAAAAAATTAAAAAAAATAGCAGAACAAACAAACACACAGTAAAACAATAACTGGGTTTAATATAATGTCTTACATTTTAATTTGTTTGTTTATTTGTTTCTGGGCTACACTAAGCAGTGCTCAGAGGTTACTCCTGACACTGCACTCAGAAATCACTCTTGGCAGGCTGCAGGAACCATATGAAATGCTGGGGATTAGGGGCCTGGGAGATAGCATGGAGGCAAGACGTTTGCCTTTCATGCAAAAGGTCATCGGTTGGAATCCCGGTGTCCCATATGGTCCCCCATGCCTGCCAGGAGCAATTTCTGAGCATGGAACCAGGAGTAACCCCTGATCACTGCCGGGTGTGACCCAAAAACCAAAAAAAAAATAATAATAATAATAAATAAAAAATAAAAGAAATGCTGGGGATTAATCTTGAGTGGGCTGTGTGCAAGGCAAATGTCCTGTGCTATCTCTCTGGCCCAAACATCTTGCATGCTTTTATTGAATATTTTATTTTAGCTGAGCTTGATCAAAAGAGAAAGGGCTCTAAAAGACTAATCACCCAATAGAATTTCTCATATAGACGGAAGACAAGGAAACAGCAACAATTGCTCCAAGGGCAGTTGCCCTGCCTCACCACCTAATGGTCAAATGAAATCAGAAGATTCTTCAGGACATTCCGACCTAAGATCTCTGCAAAGACCAAGATCTCTAATTGCAGAAGACTGAGTTTGACTACTATGACTAAGTAGAACTTTTCTTGGGACCATAAAGTAAGACCTTAGGTTGGAAAATTAGTATACCCGGAGCCTGTAGTTGGTCTTATGACAGTATGCTTATTGGGTAGAAACACCCTGGGTTTTGTTTGTTTGTTTTTGGGACAAGGGTATTCCCTTTTTAATTTCCCCCAACGTTTACTGTGCCTATGCAAACAAAAAACAAACCAAATAAAAATAATGCCATCCCCTTTTTAAAATTATTTATATCTTTTAGATAGGGGCTTTTTTTTCAGAGAACCTTGGAACATGAATCATACTGTTTTATTTCATATTTCTACATCTTGCAACAAATTGAGAAAAGAAAATTAATGTGGATGGGGTCAAGTGGCTTCAAGGGCATTCGATGGAAGATAAATAGAACTAAATACCCAAGTCAAAGACAACAGCAAGGGAATCAAAATATAACAAGCTAAACACAAAATTGACCTGTTACACAGTACTCCAAGGGCTAAGGGTGGAGTATGGGATGCATGCTGGTAAATTTGGTGGAGGGAGGTCAACTGGATGGTGGGAAGGCCTAATTCACAGTTACTGTTTGCCTAAAATACAACTATGAAGGACTTGTAATTCACAATGGTTTCAATAACATTTTTTAAAAAAGGAACCCATCATATATAATTCCACACCAGAAAATGAATAAAACAATCATTTGAACTCTCTCAGAAATGAAATTTGAAACCAGCCAATCAAGAACCTCCTAATCAGCACTAGTTAATCTGCCTAATAGACTTCTGTCATCCCCTGCAGTGACCTGGCAATAAAATACCTATTTTTTAATTTGGTTTATCTCCCTTGTTTGTGTTTCCTCTGTCTATGAGAGTTCTTCATTTAGTTCAGCCCCTTGGAGTTCCTTTGTCTGCTAGATTTAACTTTTACCTAATTCATGAATCATTCGACGAAGTAGATGAGGTCTTTAAGATTTACTCGTTTGAACTGATTCAGTTAAAACTATTTAATAAATTTATAAAATAACACATAATAATAATACAGATAATCTGAGAGGAATTATAGTAAAATGTTAAGAGAATTTAAAAAAATGATGAACATTTCCTGTTTTGAATGCTGTTTCTAGATAAATAGTATTTATTTTTTTTCAAATCCTTCTAGTATTCTTCTATTGACGACTATAATTAAACAGTCAAAAATGCAAATATCCCTTCCCAGGAATAAAATGTCAAAGGGAACAGATCAGATAGAACTAAGTTTACCAAATGGCTGAGAAAAGGGAATGGCTGTGATGGTTGGAATGGGACCTAAGACAATGTTGGAGATAATTGACACTCTGATGGAGGTGTATGTTGAAACACTGTATTCATAAACCTTTTTTTGTTCTTTTTTTTTTGGTTTTTGGGTCACACCCGGGAGTCTCAGGGGTTACTCCTTGCTCATGCTCAGAAATTGCTCCTGGCAGGCTCGGGGGACCATATGGGGCACCGGGATTCGAACCGATGACCTTTTGCATGAAAGGCAAACGCCTTACCTCCATGCTATCTCCAGGGCCTCTCATAAACCTTTTTTAAAACTATATTTTAAATGGTGATTCTAATAACAAAGTATTAAAACATGAAAAAAAATACTACCTCTCAGAGCTGTCTTACGATGAGTCATTGAAAACAAACTCTTTCAATCCTTCCATGGTCTCATGAATCTTTAGCTATTTCTATCTCTATATATCCTTATTAGCTCTACCATCTATGTAATGATCAAACTGTCAGTATATATAAATGAAAACAAAAAACAAAATACCTGTGGAAAGCCAAATGGATAACTTGCATCAAATACTGATTTTACTGAACTATATTAAGAAATAACACAAACTCTAAAGTCACTAAAATATTTTAATCACTATTTTAATAAATTTTAATCTTTATTTTAATTCTACAATAAATTTATTTTATGAGTCTGACAAGTATAAATTAATGCTTTTAATATTTTATGTGTATTTTTGTGACTTTACTTTAGAACTTCCCTCTCCTTAAAAGAAAGTTGTTCATTTCTTTATTGTAGCATCATAAAAGACGTACAGTTGAAATAGTCTTATTTTTTGAAAACTGCTTATTTTCTAAGCCTAAACCTAAAATAAAAAAAGAGAAATGCATGCAAATATTTGTTGAGCTATAGAAAACATATAGGAATTACTAATATAAAATTCTTTTTATATAATGTCATCAATGTTATCTCTTGCATTGATTAATTTTGTCACCTGTCAACTAATTTGACTAAACAAATATAGAACTGAGTAGACTCTGATTTATGGAACAAAAAGAAAAACAGACAAATGTCCTCCTCATTACCAGAACTGAGCCCTCAATTTCAGAACAACTTTCTTACAATGATCAACTCAACACTATTAAGAAAAGACAACAGTAAAATGCTTATTCATAGACAACTGGTCAATCACATCCTTATCTACAAAAAATAAAAAAGAAAATATAGTTTACATTTGCTTGTAGAATTATTTTTTCAATAATTAACAATTTTAGACATGGCTGGTGTCACCTGTACTCAGATCTAATTTCTAGGTCCTTTGCTCAGGGATCTCGTCTGATAGTGCTGAGGGAGCCATATGTGGTGCTGTGGATAGAACAGTGGAACCATGGTCAACTGCATGCAAGACAAGTACAAGAGGTACTATGTCTCTTGCTCCTTATGTTAGTGTTTAATTTTGGAGTAATAAAAGTACTTGGAAATGTTTGTGGTCATTTTTGCAGAACTGAGTCTGGTAAATCAGTAGATCCGCACCAGCGCTGATCATGTGGTGCCAGATATCAGGCTCAAAGCCTTGCACATGGTAGGCATGTGTTTTGCCTTTTGAGTGGGTTTCCCTGGATCAAGCTTAATTTTAGATGTTTGCATTTATTTTATAAATTAAGATGTGACACTTAGAGAAAGCACATAATTGAAGTTGTTGCTTCTTATGGGTAGCATTATTACTCAGGAGAATTGGGTGCTCCCTCCAGCAATTCTGACCTGGTCAGTGTTTCAATGAGAAGAAACACTGCCACTGTAGTACCAGGAATTCCCAGGGTTCCATGATGGTGCTTTGGTATCTGTAGTACCAGGAATTCCCAGGGTTCCATGATGGTGCTTTGGTATCTCCAGGGCTCCACCAGTGACACTTGAAAAACCAGGTTTCAAGGATGATAAGGATCAATCAAGTTGATGACCTGCTACAGGTATGACCTTTACTGTACTATTGTACCAGTCTCAGGATATTATTTTTTGACAATTTTTGCCACTCTTTCCCTTTTTGTTATTGAGTTCATACAACCAACATAATAAACCAAATATGTGTTTATTGCATTCTATTATTTGTTTTTATGTATTGAATTAATAATATGAATCTCAATATTTTGTTTCTTGCATTTAGCAAGAATTGTACTTCCCAGTACATTTTATTCCCCTTTTCATTATTTCACCTTTTTATTCCATAGACTTTGCTTTAAAACAGTGTAAGGACCAAAAATATAACACAGAAGATAAGGCACTGCATTGCTTGTGGCCAACCTTGGTTCAAATCTCACACACCACATATGGACCCCTGAGAACCAAACCTGAACACTCTTAGGTATGGTCTCAGAATCTCCCAAAACTTAATTTCTGAGGTTTATATATAAAGTTGACCATATATCATAATTAGGTAGTTTAATATTATTTTTATTTTACTTCGTCATAATTTTCTTCTCACCCACGCTCAACCCCAATGTTTATGGTTTTTGTGTCTTACCTTTTGACTGCTACAGCTTTGTCTTTTTTAAGAGATGCTTTAGATTATGTTGCATGGATAATACAGTATGATAGTAAAACATTGCTTTTTTTTAATCTGTAAAACTCTTTATCATTCTTTAAATCATTCCAGACTATTCCAAATCATAGTCTGAAAACATAGCATTTTCTTATTTGAAGTCTTTTATTTCCAGATCTTTAAACAACTCACACTATTTTTTTCTGTTCAGTGTGTTCATGATAGAAAATTCCATACATTAATTTTGTGAGTAGATCCATACATATAATTTTATTTGAGATGTCCTTTGCCTAAAAATACTTACTTATCACTTCAATTATAGCATACATTAGGGTATGATTTTTTGGAGTTTATTTTGATAGAGGGCTCATTGAATTTCTCCAAATAGTATTTGTTTCCCTCCATTTCTCTTCTTTCTATAAACTTTATAATGTAGATACTATTTCACTTGGTCTATATCCATAGGACTATTATAATTTTTATATATATCTTAAAATATTTTTATGTTTGTAATTTTAGTCAATACCACATTTTAAAACTCACCAATCATGTCTACTGTTTTTGTTTACTGTATAATACTATATATCAGCTATTCTATTGTCTATTATTTAATAATTTTTTTTTAATTTTTGGGCCACACTCAGTGACACTTAGGAGTTACTCCTGGTTGGAGGACCATATTGGATGCTAGGTATCGAACCACAGTTCATCCTAGGTCAGCTTCGAGCAAAGCAAACACCCTACTACAGCGCCATCTCTCTGTCTTTAATAGCTTCTTCATCCTTGTTATTTGTATTGTATTGTCAATTATTTTTCTGATTTTATTTACATCTTTATAGCTTGTTCTAAACTCTTCTACTGCAAAAATTTTCCAGGTTTTTGTTTTTCTTTGTTATGTCCTCATTTTGGAATAATTTTCTTATTAATGCCAGTGGTGAGTCAAAAGACTGCCTCCTCCAGTTTTTCTATGAAATCTCTGTATCAGATTTGTGGGCTGCAAATATAATTCTGGGAAATGGTGCTCAATATATTGTGTTATCCATATGTTGTGATTTTTTAAGTGAGACTTCTGCACCACATTAGATGATTGAAGGTCTATTGCCTACACGGGGTAAATGCCAAGGCAGTGAAGTGTGGGGGGTTACTATTGCTGAATGTCATTAATTTAATCCTCCTCAAAGAGTTGCTAATGTTTGAAATGAGATGATGCAGTGTGCAACATTTCTGATCTCTAGGTCATTTTCCTAGCCCCAGGTTTCTTGTCACTTTAGGTTATCAGTTATCTTCCAGCTGTGATTCATTCCTGGCCTACAGCTTTTGTTTCTCATTTTTTTCCCCATAATGATGCAGAGAAAATAAAGAGCAACCTACAGGTCTGTCTGTGGTAGGACAAAATCTCAATAATAGACATAAGCAGATCTCAGGAAAGTGATTCTCAAAGTCAATTAAAAATGACTTTCTTATAAATGACTTTCAAATTGCTTGATTTAGTTTTTGTATAAAGTAGGAAGCTCAGAAATGAATAAAATACCAGGATAACTTCATATGTCAGTCGCACAGATCTCCTTCATAACCCAAGACCACATGCAGAGGAGCTTGTTATATTAAAAAGGATTCACTTGGAGTTCATTTAGTTCCCCACAGGCCTTATGATCTCCCCACAACCAACCCCAGAACTGAAACCACTGTCTACACCAGGGGGTCACAGTAGGTGGTCAGCCTTATCCTAGACAGGAAACAGGCAAGCAGCCATCAGAAGCTTTTTAAGGTTCTGGCACTTCCAGCAGCAGTAGCGGCTGGTTCTGCCCTTGCAGTCTAGATTCTTGGCTTTATGCAGAGTCTGGCTTCCACTATTGCTGTACCTTTCTATTTCCATGCATTCAGCTGTAAAACTCGACTCTCTCATTCTAACAACAGCTTTCCATTTTAATAGTTTCTGCATTCAGTGTCAGAAAAACAAATGTAGGAAATATGCTGTTGAAACTCTTTTTAATTTAATATATCAAGATAAAAGTAATCATCTTCATTTCAAAAGAATTATTCCAGTTCCAGATTTTGAAAATTTGCTACATTCTGACCTATTATAACTATCTGTTAGAACAATTGGTCATGAGTAATAATTTGTATTCTATTGATAATTATTGTTATTCATAATAATTCAAAACAGTTAAAGTTCTATATATCAGAAAATGCTTAACTTTAAATAATAACAGCATTAGAAACCAAGGACCTAAAGAACTTTCATAATAGATGGTGACTTAAGAGGTGATGCCCCTGGGAACCTTTGTCTTTAGGTGGTACATGGAGGTCATTTGTCACTTCATTGAATCACACATTTCCTATTTTATTTATGTTATGTGAAGTGGGTCTTTTGAGAAACCAACAGTGACAAGAAAAAAAAATCATTGTAACAAGGTATAAAAACCTGCCACTACATATAAATAAAAATGCATTTTAGCTCTGAAATATTTCTTCTTGTTTCTGCCATGAAGAATAAAATTATCTTCTCTGTGTAGTTCAAGGAAAAAAACCACATATGAGGAATTCTCAGAGATGAGCACTGATAAATGGTATAGAAAGAAATGGGTGCAGGAAGGCTTCCATTTGAAGAAAGCTAAGCCAATTCATTGTGGTGCTTAGGAAAGAAAGTGTACACCAGGCATGTTAAAATGCCTTCATTAGCCCTCAACCTCCCTAATTTTCTCACTTAGAATCAGTCTAAAATTTTTTTTTATGGTTTTTTGGGTCACACCCGGAAGTGCTCAGGGGTTACTCCTGGCTCCATGCTCAGAAATTGCTCCTGGCAGGCATGGGGAACCATATGGGGCACCGGGATTCGAACCGATGTCCTTTTGCATGAAAGGCAAACTCCTTACCTCCATGCTATCTCCCGGGCCCTTAAAATTTAAAAGCTATTATTCACATGTGTCTTCTTAGTTAGTGAATATTTGGTAAAATTGTTTTTCACTTAATTTTTTTAATATATAAATTTTTTAGAAATCTCATGAGAAAAGCAGGAATTTTCTGTTAGTCCTATTTACTGTAAAATGAAAACAATGAAATCTCTGTCAACTTTGTAGTAAAATAGCATCTGTGAGTATGTATATAGATTTGTTTTCTTACTGGTAAGCAAATGTTGTAGCATTAATATTTTTAAATAGAATACTTCCATATTTGACTCCTTCTTAAAATAAAAAAATGCCTAAATATGAGTTTTACCAGGAATTAGTATTAACTATAATGCTCTTTAAACATTGCATTTTTATTTTTATTTTTATTTATTTATTTATTTATTTATTTATTTATTTATTTAGGTTTTGGGACCACACCCGGCAGTGCTCAGACTCCAAAATTGCATTTTTAAATATAGACATGTTTATTCTTAAGTTTTTGTTTCAGAAAAATTCCATTGGAATAATTGTGCACCAATGTAGCAACTACTCCAATGTAATTTTAATGCTAAAATTGAGTAATTCTAAACTATTTTTTAATAAAAAGGAAGTTTCAAAACCTTTACTTAAACTTTACTTAAACATTAAACTTACTTAAACTTGAATGCACTTTAATTAATTTTTAATGTAGTTTGTCAAAAAGGTCAAGAAAGCCTAGGGCCCAAATGAAGGCCTGAGTTCAGAGACTGCCCATGGGCCCAAGGTTAAAGGGAACCACAAAAGCCTGGGTCTTGGGGAGGTCCTAGGATAGGGCAGCCCTGAGGCCCAAGGGGGAAATCCAGGATGCGGGAAAAGCCCATTACCTCAATAAATACCATGAAATATACCTCAGATTATGCAAAAGGAAAGCAAGTTTATTCCAAAGTTTTGGAGCTTCAAAGTCAGCCATGTGGACTAAGAACCGGAAGCCCCAGCTAGTCTAGGGAGGTATCTTTTATAGGTTCAAGGAACCTTAGGCATATCCCTATTCTAGTTTTAAACACAATGTCCAATCAGATAGCACGTTTGTTCTTTTCCAAATAAGACCCAAATATGTCAAGTTCCTCTAAGGAGGGGCATTGGTTAATGGTTACCAGGACAGCAGGTCATTGATATCTCAAGTTGAAATTCCAGATCAAGGGAGATCAAGAAGATGGGGTGGAGAAAGGTTTAACAGTCATATGTGGTCAAGGTGTGATTGGAGAAGGAATTAACAGGTATCTATCACATATCTGAGTTATTATAATATTTATTTTATAAATTTTCCCCTAACAAGTTGAGGAGATGTGGCTACATTGATATATATATATATATATATATATATATATATATATACACACACACACATTAATGTTTGTGGTGTTCAAATTTACTCCCCTCATCACTACCATTCTCACCAAGGATCCCCCAGCACAGCTCTGGAGCCATCTCTAAGCCACCTTTTCCTTCTTATCTGGTAGCCTTTATTCTATATTCAGAGTTTCAAAGGTTTGTCATTAAATTATGCCTATTTCGTTGCTTTACTTTACATTTTAGTCACCATGTATGAGTCAGGTCATTTGGTATTTGTTCTTCTCTCTCTGATTTAGTTTAACAATCCTTTATAGATTATCCAAGTTGTAGCTAAAGGCAAGCTGCTTTCCTTGTATTTCCATCACTTATCTGTTATTGAACTCTTTTTTTTTGTTGTTGTTGTTTTGTTTTTAGGCCACACCTGGTGATGTTCAGGGGTTACTCCTGGCTATACGCACAGAAATCGCTCCTGGTTTTAGGGACCATTTGGGGTGCCGGGGGATCAAACAGCTGTCCATCCTAGGCTAGTGCAGGTAAGACAGATGCCTTGCTGTTTGTGCCACTGCTCCAGCCTGTTATTGAGCTCTTAAGCTTTCACATCTTGACTATTTTTAATAGCAATGAGCATTGAAGTTCATATGATTTTTTCACATGAATGTTTTTGTGATGCCAAGGTTTAAAATAACTGGTTTAGATGGAAGTTATACATTTATTTTTCCAAGAAACTTCCCTACCGTATTACATAAAAGTTGAAGAAGTTTTCATTCTCACTATAAATGAAGGTCTTTTGTCTTCACAAATCCACTGATCATTTCTGACCATTTTAATATAGGCCATTCTCACTAATCTGAAATGGCATTTTATTATTTGTTATTTGCATTTCCATGTTACTAAGTTATGTTAATCAACTGGTAATTCATATGTACTCTTCAAAGCAGTTTCTACTACTTCCAGCAATTTTTGAAAAGTATATTTTTTGCTTTTATATAAAGCATTGTGAATGATTCATATAAATCTTCTATATTAAAACATTATCAAGTGTATAGAGTTAAAATATTTTTCATTTAATCTAAATGTAAATAATCTCATTCTCAAACGTCTTATAATTTTTATTCGATTTTTTTCCACCATGCAAAACCACTTTCAGTTAATATATAGTCCTAGTGCTTTTATTTTTGTCTTTGTTATTTTTGTCAATGGAGTTTGTGGGAAGTTTTGCCTTTCTCTTGACCTATTTTATGAATTCTTGTCTCATGTCTAGATATTTAATCTAGATTTTTTTTGGGGGGGGGCTACACTGGTGACACTCAGGGGTCACTCCTGACTATGTGCTCAGAAATCGCTCCTGCTTGATGGATCATGTGGGACACCAGGGGATTGAACTGTGGTCCATCCTGGGTCAGCTGTGTACAAGGCAAACACCCTACCACTACACCATCGCACCAGCTCCATATATTTATATGTTTTCTGTCTTTCTCTAACTTTATTTTTATTTTTTCAATATAATTATTATTTTAATCATAGTGGCTTACATATCATTGACAATAATATTTTAGGTACATATTAACATAAAATCAGGGGAATTCCCATCACTGAATTGTACTCCCTCCACCTCTGTTCCTGTCCTACCTCCCATATCATTTTCCCTCACCCCTTGGGGCTGCTAGAATAGGTGGTCCCCTCTGTGCCTAGCTTACTCCTTAGTGGTCTTACACCTGTTTGGTCTTGGTACCTCCCTTATTTCCCCCTCTTACTGGGAGGTGAGACTAGATAGTTCAAGTTATGTGGTTTTTTTTGAAGAAGAGAAAAGTAATAAACTGGGGAAAAAAATCAAATACTCCCCAAATGGGCAGAGTCCTTCTAGAGGTTCTCATCCTAGGTTTGAGAGACGAAGGGGGAAAAGGTGAATAATCACAACAGAACAAAAAGAAGTGTCAAATAAAATATCCAGTGAGCACTCGAAAAAAAAGATAAGCACAACATAAAAGCCATTGTATTGAGATAAAAAATGTGGCAGAGCACATAAAAGAATAAAAGAAAAGAAGAAAATAAATAAATATAAATGAAGACAACTTCAATAGCCAAACCAAACAAAGATATTGACAAAAACTAGATAAATAAAAATCGACAAAAACTAGATAAATGAATAAATAAAAAATTGTTTTGTGCTTTTTTCCTTTTTTTCCCTTTTTTTTTCACCCCTCCTGCACATGCACAGTAAATATTGGGGTCATTCGAAAAGAAATTCCCTTGGCCTAAGAGATACAGGAATTCTCCACCCTTGAAGTATACTGTCATAGGATTAACTATAGACTCCTTTCAGGTTCATTTACTCTCCCCTTGGTGCTTTTGTCGAGTTTGGAAGACTTCTGCTCCATATTGGGTGATAAAATCCATCTTTTAATCCATCTTCTGTGGTTGGTGGTCATGGTCTTTGTGCTGATCCTAGGATGGGGCCTGGGATAGAGTCTTTCGTTATGTTTCCAGAAGACCCATTCTGTTGCAAATGTCTCAGACAGACCTCTGGAACTAGAGATCATGGTTGTTGTGCAGGTTGTAGCTCTCACCCTAGCCTAGGGCTTTTTTATTTGTCCCAGGATACATACAGTCTGGCCATGGTTCTGTCAGTCAATCATCTGTAAATTGCGATCTTGTCATTTGGATAGACAAAAGGGTGACAAGTCTTCTGATTTTGTCTTATCGTTAGCTGATGAGGTAGGAAAACTTGCTCTTCAGTCAAGTTGTTCCCAGTTTCCTTGTTGTCAGGATATCTTATTAGGGCTGGCACCTGTTGGTGTCCAACCAGCTCAATATTTAATCTATTTTGAACTGTTTTGTGTAACATGTGAAATGGAAATCCATATTCACTTTGCTTCAAAGAGGTTACTTCTTATGAAGAAAAAAGTCAATGGGATTGATGATAAAAATCTAGAAAGGTTTAAGAAAAAATGACTCTACAAGAATAATCAGACTCCATTAGGAAGGGAAAAGGCATTATATAATTAATGTGTATCACGGGGGTTGGAGTAATAATACAGATTGCTTTGCATGTGGAAAAAGTGGGCTTGATCTCTAGAACCCTACATGGTCCCTTAAGCCTACCAGAAGTGATCCCTGAATACAATGTTTAGAAACAAGCTTGAGCACCAGTAGTTGTGACCTAAAAATGAAAATTAAAGATTAATAGGTATCCCAGAAGATGAAGAAATAAAAAATATATTAAACAATTACTAAGTGTTTAGGGTAGTTTTTAAAGGTTCAAGTTCTTGAAGTCAATATAACAGCTACAGGTTAAATGAAAATCAAAATGAAATCCAAGAAAACTGAACCAAGATACATAATCATAAAATTGCTATAATTAATGATAAATAAACATTAAAATTGCTAAAAAAATTCACAACTTTTGAAGTAGATAAGTAGACAAGTGAGTAAATAAGTAGATAAGTGAGCTAATTATTTTTGATTGGTTGTTTTTTTATTGTTATTGTTGTGTCTCACACAGAAAGGCTTATGTATTACTATTAGATATAAACTAAGAAATTAAACTTTTTGATGGGGGACTATATAGGATGCTAGATGTTGCACTCAGGCCATTTCTATTCAAGGCAAGCACTATTGCTCTAGCTTTCTAACCAAGTAAACTATATTCCATAAAATTATCATTTGAGTATGATTTAGAAATAAAGGTTTTAAAAACACAAGTTAGTAGAATTTACCATCACCGGATATTACCTAAAAGAAATTTTGTGCTATTGGCTCAGAGTCAAAGGCTATCTGCCATAGATGCTATAATAAGCTTTTAACAACAATAACAACAAAACAAATAGACAAAAAACCAAAAAAACAAAAAAACAACTGAGGAAAAAAAGAGACAAGACAAATACTATCTGATTAAAGACAAGAACATTAAGAAAAGAAATACTCAATTACACTTACTCATGGCACATATCAAAGATAAGAATAACACAATATGTAAATAAAATGTTAAAAAATTTAGAGGGAGGAATATAAAGCAAAGGGAAGAAGTGAATAAGTAAATCCAGTTAAAATCGTCAATTATAGAAACACAAATGGAAACACTATTGGCAGTAAAACTAAAATATTGCAGATAGTGGTCAATTTCTGAGGTTGTACATCGGAAACCTCTTTGGGATAAGGCAATGTTACTTCAGTATAAGAATGTAAATAATTATATAAATCTCCCTAAATGGGCTAAGTTCTAATACTATATGAACCTTATATTTACCATTAAAGTCATGTGAACATAGAAAATATTTTGTGATAATAAAAGAACAGATCAAATTTCTGCAAGTGACAAGGAAATAAGACTCCAAAGATAACTAGAAAATCACTAGGATTTTTCAGAGACAATGAAGGATTATGCTAACAGGAGAAAAGGCCATCTGAAATACTTGAAACAGGTATATTTTTACCTCTATTTCATCAATATAAAAGTAATCCTAAGTACAAAGAGACACTATATAATTTTAGGAAGAAATATTTTAACCTATCATTATGAATATATAAATAGTTGATATTATTTATAAATAGACAAAATTTATTTTTAGAAAAACTAAAACAACAGAATACTTGACATTTTATTTATTTATTTATTTATTTATTTATTTATTTATTTATTTATTTATTTTGTTTTGGGGTTATACCCAGCAGCGCTCAGGGGTTACTCCTGGCTCTACCCTCAGAAATCATGCTTGGAAGGCTCAAGGGACCATGTGGGATGCCGGGATTTGAACCACCGTCCTTCTACATGCAAGGCAAAAGCCCTATCTCCGTGCTATCTCTCTGGCCCCCAAAATACCTGAAATTTTAAAGAGAATACTGCAAATTTGTGATAGGATCAATAACTTTGGAAAGTTGTCTTGCCATATGCTCAGATGCAAAATGGAACATACATTACCCAGAGACAAGAATTATGAATTATCAGCAACTGTTTGTGCTTTATTGGAAAGTTACCACTACCTCTTTGCAAAATGGCAGGCTTGTCACTTTGGAATATATAGATGGATTTGCATGTTTGCCGTTGTCCGTTCACATGTTGCTACCAAAAATAGAAACACAGAAAGTTTGCTACTTAGAACATTAGAACAGAGCTTTTACTATGACTGCCACCAAATTAATGTTTGCCTGCATGAGATTCTTAGAAGAAATGCTACCCATCACTTATAGATCTGTTTTTAGAGGCCAAAAATTATAGTGACTTATCCCACCCTATTACTGTATAGAATTCTATCAGTGACTTTCACTGGAAGATACTAATGTGAAACTAATTACAAATAAGTTCAGGCAAATTTTTTGACTAAACTCCATGTCTATTAAGGACAGATAAAAGCTTACAAGGGCAGTGAAGAGAATTGAAGGTAAATCACTAGCTAATACCAAAGGCAAGCATATGCACTTTCATAAGCAATTGAGTTGTCTCTGTTTTCATCAATTATTTTCTAAAAATTTTATATTAATTTGGGGTGAGAGGTAGTATAGAAGTAAAGGCACATGATCTGGATATTGTTTTTTTGTTTTGAGGAATTTAAATATTTTAAATGTATTTTATTGATTGAGATTTAAAATATTTATAATTATCTTTTCTAATGCACATAATTCCAGCATCAAATCTATTACCATTGCACTTCCATCCCTACCTCAAGAACTCCAAGGACCCTTTTTTCAATTATCCCCACACCAACTCAGTTGTATAAAACAGCTTTCGTGTAGCCTTTGATCTTTTGTTAACTTGCTGACTATATTTCTGTATACATGATCACTACTACACTACATATTATTAAATCTGCTTTTATTCTCAGAACAGTATATGGTCTCTTAAGTATTACCAGTAGTTATCCTTAAACATAGACCTAGGAATAAGCTCTGAGCATGATCAGATGTTGTCCAAAGTCAACCCCCCATAATAAAAGTTAAAAAGAAAAAAATAGGGGGCCTGGGAGATAGCATGGAGGTAAGGCATTTGTCTTTCATGCAAAAGGTCATCGGTTCGAATCCCGGTGCCCCATTTGGTCCCCTGTGCCTGCTGGGAGCGATTTCTGAGCATGGAGCCAGGAGTAACCCCTGAGCACTGCCGGGTGTGACCCGAAAAAAAAAAAAGAAAAAGAAAGAAATTTCAGTTTTAAGAATTTTTCGTACATAGCTCATATGTCTTGAGTGTATGATCTATGATTATCTTCTTTATTATGATTATTTTTGAGGGTTACACCTTAGGTTATACTGTAAATTGAACTGTGACATGCAAGAAAAGTAACCTCAGTCTTTCCTTTATGATTCTTAAAGGCTAACATGGAAAAATATCAACATACATAAGTGTTTGTTTAATTTCTTCTTGTGCAGTTGAATGTTTATGTTAAATATTTTTTAGAGATCAGTGTAGCTGCTCCACTTAACTGAATGGCTGCATATTTTTCTAGTCAGTGAGCCAAAACATCACATAAAAGCAAACCTAAAGTGCCACTGATCACAATGTGTCAGTAACACAGAAACCTTCACACAAAGAAGGGAGTTCTGAAGGCCCAACCAGTATCAGTCACTATATAGCCTTTCTGATTAGGACTTTAGAAACTGTTAAATATATTTAAAAGACTCAAAGAAAGCATGGAATGGACAGCCAATATGATTCAAGAGATATGAGAGTATAAAGAGGTAAACTTGACTTCTTTTGTTTTGTTGTTTTGTTATTTGTTTGTTTTGGGGTCACACCCGGTGATGCTCAGGGGTTACTCCTGGCTATGCACTGAGAAATCGCTCCTGTTTTGGGGGATAATATAGGACACTGGGGATCAAACCGTGGTCCATCCTAGATCATCCACATGCAAGGCAAACACCCTACTGCTGCGCCCCCCACCCAGCCCTTAAATTTAATTATTAAAGAAAGTACAGGGAGACCAGAGTTTAAAAAAATTACAATATGTATGCTGACACTAAATAGCATATCATCCTACAACTTTATTGCCAGGAGGAACCAACTTATGAAGACATTTTCCCAAAGATATCAGAAGTTTGTGCCATACTGTGCTGATGAATACAGAATCCATGATATCCTCATCATTCCGATGGGTACAAAAATAAAAGTCCACAGGTGAATGGAAGAATAGGATCATCAATGTCAACAGAATAAATGAGATGAGATTAAGAAAGGGGAGCCTCTATCTTAGCCCAGGGCAGAGACACATATAGCCAAATGCTTATTACAACTCCACAAACATAGGTATATACTTGCACACATGGATCTTTACAAAAATGACTTAAGGACTCCTGCCACATGATACCCCTCTAATTTCCCTGATGAATTCAAAGTGTTAGAAACTAGATATTGTCTCATTAAAGAAAATAAAGTGATAGTTTTACTGAGAAAAGAAAGTGTACAAAAACATGAATTAGAAATATTCCAACTGAAGAGCAAAGTAGTAATATTGGGGAGAATGAGAGAATGATAGAAACAAAGGGAAGAATCATGTGTTCAAATACTTAAAAGAGCTACTAGAATATCTGAAGGAAAATACCAACAAAAACATCTTGCATTTATATGAATTTTTGTTTTGATTTTGGTCCATAATCAATGGTATTCAGGGCTTACTCCTGGCATTTCATTTAAGAATCAACCTTAGCAGTGCTCAGGAAATCATATGTGTCACTGGGGATCAAATTAGGGTCAATCATAACCAAGACAAGCACCGTAACCTTTGGACTCTGGCTATGACCCAATGGAATGACATTTTAATAGTGTGCTTTCACCAAACGATAAATCACCTCTACAGAGAATCAATAAAGAATCAATAAGAACAGCCTTAAAGGAAGAAATGAAAAAGATTGGTTTAATAGATGTATTCAGTACTCTCCATACACAAAAACCATGTACACATTCTTCTCAAGTGCTCATATTTCATTCTCTAGAATATGGCACATGCTGAACACAGGAAAGAAGTCTCCATAAAGTCAAGAAAGTATAAATCATATAGAATACACTATCATATTTTATTTTTAGGAATTTATAACATAATCAGTTGTGCTCAAGGATTGCCTCCTAGTACACTCAGGGTTGACTCTTGGAAGGCTCCAGAGACTACGTGGCTTTAGAAATCGATCCTGGGACTGCTGTGTGGAAGCTCCATGCCTTACTTTATGTATTATCTCTCAGGTACATGTCAACATTTTAAATATGGAAATAAGATACAATCAGAACACAGGGTAAAACTCAGATATCCGGGGCCGGGGAGATAGCATGGAGGTAAGGCATTTGCCTTTCATGCAAAAGGTCATCAGTTCGAATCCCGGTGCCCCATATGGTCCCCTGTGCCTGCCAGGAGCAATTTCTAAGCATGGAGCCAGGAGTAACCCCTGAGCGCTGCCGGGTGTGACCCAAAAACCAACCAAACAAACAAACAAACACCCTCAGATATCTGAATATCTGAAAGCTGAAATAACACATAACTAGGTTTAAATGTGCTTAAAAGAAAACATTTTTAAAAATTAGAAGATATGTGGGTAAAAGGAGATGACACATCAGAACTTATGGGATATCAGGAACTTAAATGAAAGTTCATAGCATTATTGGTGATTGCAGTGCAATAGGAGCAAGCACAAATAAACATCCTGGGGTTAGAGTGATAGGACAGTGGGTAGGATGTTTGCTTTACATGAGGCCAACCTGGGTTTGACCTCCAGACACTATGTGGTCTTGTGAGCAGCTCATTGGGTGTGATTCAGGAGTGCAACCCTAGAAGTAAGCCCTGAGAAAAGCCCAGTGTGGCCCCAAAGCAAAATAAACTTGATAAAAATAAAATGCTGCATTTAACAGAGAAGTAAAAATAATTCATTTTTGTTTGTTGGTTTTGTTTGGGGGCTGTATATGGCAGTATTCAGGAGTTAAAGATATTTTCCAGGTTTTACACTCAGGAATCACTTGTAATGAGCTTGGGGGACCATATAAGATGCCACGGATTAAAGTTTTTACTCACTCTATAGCGTTTCTAGTTCCCAAATAGAACATTATCAAGATTTTAGATTTCTTCTGCTTATTGAGAATATTTAACAGTTTTCTACATGTGCTTACCTTAACAGCAGCATTTACTGAGTTTTAGGATATCATTCAGTAGTTAAATTGCCAGATGGCCTGATGGCGTACTCTGTGCCATGCATTTGAAGTTCTGTATTTGATCCCACCTCTGTGTGCCATCCTCTTATCTCCATGTCCACACCACATTATGAAACCATGCTCACCCTCCAATACTCAATATTCTGGTGTGCTTCCAAAGCACCATCACTGCCACAATGCATGATTCCTAAGAGGTTTCACAAAGATAATTCAGTATATCAGAGGCTTTGAGAGCAGGAAGATGATAGAAGGGAATAGGATTCTGGTGTCTGGTCGAATATGTGGGAGAATATATTTGGACATTTGTGGTAAATTTAGACAGAGCACACATGTTGATTCTTTAAAAGTTAATATGTAAAATTATCTTTGATAATGTTATGCAATGGCTTAATATGTTATGCACATAACCATTAGCAAAAATAATTCTATATAGTTATGAAACATATTGGAATTCAATATATTATTTGCCTTGTTATACTCTGAACAATTTTCTTTCATTTACATTTTTGATGATTTATAAATCATAACATACCTTTGTAATATGATATAGTATTATAGTAATACATTTAATTAGATCAGCTATATAGTTAGCTAAGTACTCTTTTTTAATTTTAATCAAAAATGCATTTTCATTCTTTTATTATTAAGTTATAACTAATAGGAATAGGAGAGATAGTTTAAAATAAGGTTCTTGTCTTATAAGGTCTAAACTGAAGTTCTACCCCTAGCATGGCATATGGTCCCTCTATGACTGCCAGGAGTAAATTCTAAGCATAAAGTTTCAAGAGCAAAACAAAAATAACATAACAAAATTGTGAGCAATATTGCTTTTTGGAATATGGCAACTTATGCACTTGTTTCTATTAATATTAAAAGTTTGCCTGAGACATTTTTTCACACCAGACTAAAAAGCCAAATCTAATATGGATGGAACTTACTTTCTAGTCTCATTTAAGCATGCTTGGCATTGTCTATATAATCACATAATTAAAAGTAAAGTTTTATTTTTTCGTGAATTTTTAAATTTTAAATTTCTTCAAATGTTGTGACATTTATTTCTAAGTATGAAAATCTTAAAATACTAACTTATTTTCATTCAGATCTTGTTTTATGCACATGCTGGTGTTGCTACTTTATTTGTCAATTTATTCTGGTTTTATCAAATGCTTCACAATATATTCAGCAGAATACATTAATAGGATATATTTGTATTATTAAATTGTTATGAAATTGAAATGACTATTGGCTCTATTTATGTATGGGGTGTAAAATGCAACATTAATTTACTAAATAAATCTCTATTAGCAGAGAACATTAAAAACACTGTTATCTGTAGTCAAGTAGCTCATAATCATTATTCATCCCAGGGGCTAATATAAATTGCCTCAAGGTTGATTCATTCACAGTGAATAAAGGCTAGATTCACAATGTGAGTGGCCTGAAGTACTTTAGAATTGCTTTTCCTCATAAAAAACATTTGTAAAAAAATTGAAGAGTAAATATAATTATTTTTACACTACTAATTATGTAGACAGACTTTCGCTTATAATACTTTTCTGTGAATAAATGATTTAAATTAAGAAAAACAAGTGTTAGTAATTCATGTCTTTAGAATGTCCTCTGGGTAATAATGATTAGATTTTTTTATGCTGCTTTTGTTTATTTTGTTTTTCCTTTTATAATTATTTAAATTGGAGGTTTACATTCTTATTTTATACTTTTCTTCTGTTGCAAGGTAAGCACTTATTATTGATATTTTTTCCTCTGAAACATTGTTGATAGGTATCACCAATTTAAATTTAAATTTTTATTCAATTAAATGTCTTCTTAATTTACCATATTACGTTCTCTTTAGCCTATATTTAACTAGCATATACATTTTTATTATATGCATGAAAGGATTTTGAAATAGTTTTTTTAATTTATTTTTGTTGCCTGCATTTATATCAAAACAGCAAATAACACACAATGAGAAAAGGACACGTTTTTCTTTTTTCTTTTTTTTTTTTTTTTGGTTTTTGGGTCACATCCGGCAGCGCTCAGGGGTTACTCCTGGCTCCATGCTCAGAAATTGCTCCTGGCAGGCACGGGGGACCATATGGGGCACCGGGATTCGAACCGATGACCTTTTGCATGAGAGGCAAACGCCTTACCTCCATGCTATCTCCCGGGCTCCACGTTTTTGTTTTTTAATAATTTTTATTGCAAACAAAATGGATTACAAATTTTTCACAGTAATATTTTAGGTACATTGCCGCATTGAACCCAGGGCAATCCCACCTTCAGTGTTGTCTTCCCTCCAACCCTGTTCTCAGCATGCATCCCATATCCCCTTCTTTAACACCTCCCCCCGCCCCCCCTGTAATGCTAAGGCAGTCATTCCCCTATTGTACAGCTTGTTGTAGATTGGCTAACTATTCTGTTGTAGTTGACTTTGATTTGGTATTCAAGTCTGTTCATTTTTATTTCCACCAAATGAATATACGATTGTCTGGTTTTGGTACCACCCACTTTTCCCTCTTCAATTATGAGGCTGATCAAGCAAAGCATGTCTACCTGTGTGTATATGCAGATACAAACATATATGCACAGAGTGTTGAATAATGTTTAGCCATAAAAGAGAAAAGATGTCATTTGTGAAAACAAGGATATAATTTGAATCTGTGTGCTAAGTGAAATAAGACAATGAAAGAGAAATATATTATGTTTCACTTTTATATGGAATATAAAATAAAAAAGAAAGTCCTCTGAGACAACTCAAATGTATAGATAAAAGGAATAGTTTGATGATTGTTTGAGGTGGAATTGGGACACTGGGATTTTAAAAAGTGATAAAGTGGCTCAAAACCCCCAATTTAAAATAAAGTCACATGCACAAAATGAATCTTGTAGATTTATGTAATTTATATTTTAAAGTTCATAGAAAGTAAAGCCTATGAGTTCTCATCACAAGAAATATTGTAGGTATATGTGGGATTTTACTGGAATTAGAAATATTTAATCATTATTTTGTATATTTAAAATGAGCACTTGCCCCAATTATGCCTCAATTTTAAAAATCTATGTTTCATTATTTACATTGTCTTAATGTAGATAAGAGGTCTGCTTTGTGATCTGGAATAAAATTTGGTTTTGTGAATGAATGTATAGTGAAGAGAAAATGTAATGTATTGGTTTTGGTTTTATAATTGACAGTTTGGTTTAGAAGAAGGATTAATGTGACAGAAAATGTTTATTTACTTCTAGAAAACTGTCCACACATTCAATATGAAAAAATTGAAATAAGTTTAAAATTCATTTTTATTTAACTGTATAATTAAAGCAATATACCATATAAAGTTATAAAGAATGGAGGTGTTAACTTTAAAAGACTATTCTAATAAGGGAGATTGATGATTAAAAAAAGAGGGTTGACGCGTTTTTAAGAGCAGATGCAGAAAAATGAAGACTATATTTGTTAGTGCTTGATATTCAATTAATATTTATATGGCTTGTTTAGGGATCACACATAGAAATGCTCAGGGTTTACCCCTGACCCTGTACTCAGAGATCACTTCTGGTATTGCTCAGAGTACCATATATGGAGTACCATATATGGTGTCAGGAATCTAGTCTACAGAATGCAAAGCAAGTGTCATAGCCAATGAATTATTTCTCCAGTCTTTCAAATAATAGTCTTTTTAAAAGACTTGTTGTTGTTGTTGTTGTTGTTGTTGTTGTTGTTGTTCTTCTTCTTCTTCTTCTTCTTCTTCTTCTTCTTCTTCTTCTTTTCCTTCTTCTCTTCTCTTCTGCTTTTGCTAGCTCTTCATCTTCTTTTGTAAATCTTTTTATTAATATCTTTAATTAAATACCTTGATTACAAATATGATTTTAGTTGGGTTTCAGTCATGTTAAAACACTCCTCCCTTCACCAGTGCAACATTCACATCACCAATGTCACAAATCTCCCTCCTCCCCACCTTACCCCTGACTGTACTCTAGACAGGCTTTCTACTTTCCTCATTCATTCACTTTGTTATGATAGTTCTCAATGTAGTTATTTCTCTAACTACACTCATCACTCTGTGGTGAGCTTCATCTTTTCTTACTCATTTGTTTCTTCACCATCTTCTCTTCTTTTTTCTTCCTTCTACTGCTTCTTCATCTTCATTTTCTTCATTCTCCTGCTTCTTTTCTTCTTCTTCCTCTTCTGCTTCTTCTTCATCCTCCTCCTTTATATCTTCTTTTTTCCTTATCTTCTTTTCTTCCTTTCTTTTTCTCACACTTCTAATTTCTTCTTATTTTCTTCTTTTTCCCTCTACTTTATTATTTTCTTCTTCCTTCTCTTCTTCCTCTTCTCTTTCTTACTTTTTTTCTTGTAGACATTGTGGTTTGCAAAATTCATACTGGGGGGGTAACAAACATATCTCTTTATCTCTTCAACACCCACATTTTGTTTAGAGTCATAATTTTTAACTATCGTTGTCATAGTTGTTCCTTTTCTGTCCTAACAATACTTTCATGCTATTTGCAGTAAGCCTTCCTGGTCCTCATCTCTATAATCTGTGAATACTATTACCATACTATCTGTTTTTCATTCCAGAAATTACTATAACCATTCTATATATACCTCCCTCCCTCTGACTCATTTTTTCAACATAATACTCTCCATATACATTCACATATAAGCAAATTTCACGACTTCACTTTTTCCAACAGTTAAGCAATTTTTTTTAGCTAATCAATTTCTTTTTTTTTTTTGGTTTTTGGGCCACACCCAGGGACGCTCAGGGGTTACTCCTGGCTATGCGCTCAGAAGTCGCCCTTGGCCTGGGGGACCATATGGGGCACGGGGGATGGAATCGTGGTCTGTCCAAGGCTAGCGCAGTAAGGCAGGCACCTTACCTCCAGCGCCACCACCCGGCCCCAGCTAATCAATTTTTTAAAACAAAAAATGTTTATTTAGCAGAAGAATAAAGAAGGGGATAAAAAGGCGGGAATCTTCCCAGGTTGGGAAGATATGGGAGAGGTTTACTTAATTAAAATACCAGAGAAAATGGTAATAATGATGGAGGGAAGAGGGCATTCTGGTCAAGGATGTGGTGCTGCAATGATTTACACATGAAAACCTACCATTAACAAAATTGTAAATAGTGATACCTTGAATTAAAAATTAGGCTATGAACTGTAAACATGCTATCCATTGCATGAGAAACACATTTTTGAAATTAAGTTTCTAAAGCAGAAGAAAAGACATGCAGTATAAAGCCATTATTTTATTTTTATATAAAGTTAATCTATAGAATGCAATCTTTTACATAGAAAGTATTAAAATATCTCATCCTTTGAGTTTGACTTACTATTAATGATTTCTGCTTAAAAAATAACATGACTAAAACAGAGAAACATTTTTTAATCATTTATTTCCTTAAAATGCCTTTGTACTGAGGAGGTGCTTAGCATACATGCTTTGATTGCTATAATTGGCAAAGATTCAATCTTTGATACCACACAAGTCCCCTGAGTACCACCTGGAGCAATCTGTTAGCATGGAACTGCTTGTATTCCCTCAACAGTATGGAATGGCAGAAAGAAAAATAGAAAGAAAAAAGAATGAAAGAAAGAAAAAAGAAAGGAAGGAAGGAAGAAAGAATGGAAGAAAGAAAGAGGAAGGAAGAAAGAAAGAGGAAGGAAGAAAGAAGAGGATGGAAGGAAGGAAGGAAAGAAGGAAAAAAGAAAAAGAAAGAAATAAGAAAAAAGAAAGAAAAAGAAAGGAAAGTAAAGGAAAAAAAGGACGAAAAAAGAAAAAAGCAGGGAAAGGTGGGGTGAACAGAAAGATAGTGCAATGGGTAAGTTGTTTGCCTTGCACAAAGCAGGTTTGATTCCTGGCACCACATATTGCCACCCTAATACTGAAATTGGAGCAACCCCAAGCATTCTCACTCACCAAATAATAGAAATGCTTTTACTTGTTTTTCCATTTGTCAAATTTTATATAATTGTGATCAACATATATACTTGAAATAATTTTAATCTTTGTGAATTTCTTGATTTAATTCTTTTAATTTGTTGCTTATTCTAAAGATTGTCCTTATGTATTTTTTAAAAGAAATTTTATTCATATTTTAAGTGATACATAGTCCTTTAAATATCTATTAAGTCAATTTATAATTCTTATGACTTTTATCAACTTGGTGATTTTCTGTGTTGTTTAACAGTTTATG
This sequence comes from Crocidura indochinensis, assembly GCA_004027635.1. Lineage (NCBI taxonomy): Eukaryota > Metazoa > Chordata > Mammalia > Eulipotyphla > Soricidae > Crocidura > Crocidura indochinensis. The sequence goes on from PVKC010000658.1 coordinate 38,346, forward strand.
ACATTGGAGTGTTGAACTCAACTATGTGTGACAATTGACGTGTGTTTGTTTCACTCCAGTTTTAATAAATGACATGCATTTTGATGTTCTAGCCTATGCACTATACACATATGTATTTATATGTATGTGCCACATATTGATATATGGAGTTGCCCTCAATGATCTTTAAAATATTACATAATATTTCTTTCTTTCTCATTATCTTCTCCTAGTTCAAAGTTGGCTCTATCATATTTAATAATGTCTGCATTTTCCCTGAGTAGTTTTTAATCACATCTTGATATTTGAGAATGAACATTTCTACTGTTTTTTCAATACTTTGAATATATGATGCCAATTCCTTCTAGCCCGTACAGTGTCTGCTCCTTGAAATCTGACAGTCTTATGACGATTTAGTGATTTTTCTCTTTATGCTTTTGATATACTATCTTAGATTTTTGTCATTCTATCTTGATGTGTTAATGGATGAGCTCGGATTTGTTTTGTTTGGTATTTAAATTTCCTGAATATAAAGTTGTTTATGCTAATTTTGGACAGTTATCAGATACTATTTTCTAATTTAAGTTTCTGATTCTTTTTATTCTTCTGGAATTCCTATATTGATTTTTTTCTTGATGCTTCATAAATATATTATTCTCGTTCTAATGTTGCATCTCAATGGTATTTTTTGTACTTTATTCTCTATCACTTCTTTGATCTTAGTGGTTCTATTATTGACTTACTCTCCTCTAAAAGTCTCTATATTATTTTTAATTTGAGTATTTTATGCTTTAATTTTATAACTTTTGTTTGCATTTCTTCATGTTTGTCATTTACTCTATTCTTTAAAAATGTTTAACACTGACCTATTTGGGGAGGGTCGAGCTACATCCTGTGGTGCTCAGGAGTCATTGCTCCTGGTGTGCTCCAGGGACTATATGGGATGCCAGGTATTGAACCTAGGTTGGTCACATGCGAGGCAAATGACATACCTTCTGTGTTACTGTTCTGACTCCTCCACTGACCTATATAGTAAGCACCCTTATGACTGATGTTTATTTGAAATGTTCTAATATAGTCTACATATGTTTGTGTATATATATGAACATGCATGTATATGTGTATATTCAAATCTATTTACACACACTATTAGTAATTCTATCCAGGTTTTGTCTTTATCTACTAGTTAGGGTGAATTTTCATCTTCTTTATGTGTTATAAATTATGCTAACTTATATAAAATATAAGTTATTTTTTCTCTGAATAATTTTTCTCTCTGAATAATAGCAATGTGATGAAATTGCAGGTTCATGAGGTATTCACTTTGAATGCTCAGCTTTCTGCTATTATGTGAACTAAATCCTATTGAACATATGTAGAGGATTAGAGGAACTGATTTTAGTGACCTAAGGGAGTTGCCAAGTATGTGAGAACTGAGAAAATAGGAAGTGAGAGATTGTTCCTGTAGATTGCCTCTCTATGCATGGGTCTCTCTAGATACTGATATTTTTAAAGAGGAAATTTTCCTTTTTTAGTCTGAAAAATGTTTGATCAATAGTGTAATTTTTCTTTGCATGTTCTCAGGTTGCTTTCTAGCTCTGAAATTCTTTTCACAGGCAAAATTTCTGGTGAGCTTTAGTAAGATTATAGGAGTATATTCTAAATCACAGACAAGTTCTACCTGCAGGTACAGTAAGTATGGTTTATGTTGATCTGATAACCTCTGCTTTCCACTATGTGGTGGGAAGGTATGTCATGATTCTTGGGGTTTGGCTGAAAGTAATTCCTATTATTATTTTTGTTTTTATAGTTGCCTCTCCATCAGAACTTGTGGGTGAGGTCTTTGGGGCTTGTGTTTTCTAACACTGAAGAGATATACCTCCCTTCTGAAAAGCCTGTCAGAATTCCAAATAAACTCTTTAGAACTAAATTCAACTCTTTGTCTTTCATTGACCGATGTTTGCTATAGATCTATCATTCTAAAATATCAACTCTCAAGTGCCCTTCCCAGGTGTCCAAGTCACCTGACATGATTTTATATCTGTGCTTTGGTGTGGAGTTTCATCTATGGATATTCCCAGACTGCTCATGGTAGGATATGCTTTTTTTCTGCATGTTTTGATGTTTTCTCTCCTATATGACCTGTATTGCCACCTTGTCTTCAAATATTCCATTTACTTTCAAATAAATTGATTGAAAAGTTGCAACTTGTTCCTGTTATAGTAGTGTATTTTTAAAATTCTATCTAAGTAGGTTATTTATAAAGGAAAACATTAAATGTAAATGACTAGAAAATTTAATCATTTACTCAGTAGAGTTGTACAAGCTCTGTGTATGGTCTGCTACTGCTTTGTTTTTTACCTTTTTTCTCCCTTTATAAGTTTTGGGGTTTTTTTTTTTTTGTGTGTGTGTGTGTGTTTTTTTGGGGGGGATCACACCTGACAGTGCTCAGGAGTTACTCCTGGTTCTACACTCAGAAATCGCTCCTGGCAGGCTCATGGGACCATATGGGATGCCGGGATTTGAACTACTGTCCTTCTGCATGCAAGACAAATGCCCTACTTCCATGCAATTTCTCCAGTCCTTGCCCCTTTATAAGTTTTATAAGTGAACATTGTAGAAAAATAAATTAATATAGTTTTCTTTCATTTTGTTTCATTTTCTTTTCACTTCAGTTTCTATTAACTAATAAGTTACCTGATGTACTTTTCTTCCTCAAATAAATTTATAAACTAAAAGCAAGAAATAGTAGTACATAGTCTTACCTCTTCAGTCTAGAGGCTCTTAATTTATCTCAGCAGGATATGTTTCCAGATATTGCCCTTTTATTATATAAGAAGCATCTGGAAACCCACAGTTGTTTGACATGACCAGTGATTTTTGCTCAAATCATCTCGATTTTTCCAACTGCACCCCAGAAATTCTCATTTATATTGTATTTTCTCTCACTTATAATGTTTATCTGATAAAAGTTGAAATATCACTTGTGCTAACCAGGATGTATATGAATTTTAGTCTTGAGACTTCAAATCTTTTTTCTTTTTACATTTATTTAAAGAAAATAGAACACTTAATTGACATAGTTAATTATAATACATTTGTTTCTGGAGTGAAAGCAGATTAATTGAAAAAATAGAAATAAAATAATAAAACTGAAGAGAATAAACTAAAAAATGAAATAAAGAAAAAAATAAGCTAGCAACCACATTTGTAAAACTTATCTTCAATGAAATAATTAATACAATGGCAAAGGTTTAGCTAAGATTTTTGTTAGCTGTCCAATAAGTAAAGTTGATGAGTTCTTTTAATGATGGCAGCATCAAACAAATGAAGTTGTCTGTAGATTCAATGCACTATTGCTAATATATGATTCTTTGGGGTGTCTACTCAGCTGTCAATTATCCTGGAGAAAGAAAATACGGGGGAGGATGCTCACATTTGCTCTAAAAATAGGACTTTTTGAAGGTAATATAAGCCTAAAAGTCAGAGTACCTGAAATTTGGTTAGATTAATTTCACTGAAGGAATCAGTGTTAAGGCAGAGCTATGGGGAAAATGGTGATTCTGGATGATGGAGACAGCAATCATGGGCTTCAGCTGACAGGACTTAGCTCACCCTCTCTTCCTGAGATGACCAGCTTTCTTCTGTATGGGCTAGTTTACCTAAAGTCCTTCACAGCTACGTTTACATCTCATTAGAGAAGTGAGTGACTCTATGGAGCTATCCCATTTTGAACATGATGACTGCATGTGTGGGCATGCCTATAGCTGCAAAACTTTACAAAAGAAGGAAACAGAGGAGGGTACCCACACATGCTTCAAAAATCCCTGGTGATAATATCCCCCAAATTAGAGCTCATGAAATTTGGTCAGATGAAGTTTGGTCTGATTGATATACCAAAGGGAATTGTAGAGTCTCAGTGAGGAGTTAGGCCATTGGAAAAATGATGATTCTGGGTGATGGAGGCAGCAGGTTAATTTCAACAGGATGAGGGAATGGTCTGCCCTTTCCTCTCGATATGACCAGCTTTCTGCTGGGCCAGTGTATTCATGATCTTTCATGGCTTGGTATACGTCTCAGTTCAGAAGAGAGTGAATCCATGGAGCTGGCCCATATTGGACTTGCCTTCTAAAGCAAATTCTGCAACTTGAATTATATGGGCACCATGTAGCTCCAGAAAGGAAGGATGGAAGAAAAAAAGAGGAGAGGTCGACATTAAAATTCTACCTGTTTTACTGTATTTATTATAGTTGGATTTTATATTGAAATGATTAAGCATAACAATTCAATTCATATTTGGAATAATATAATGACAAGTGTTATATGATGGGCAACACACGACTAATTTAATTATTAAATTTTATCAGTCTATAGTAAAATTACAAAGAGTTTTTTTTTCACACCTGGCCATATTTAAGGCTTACTCCTGTGCTCAGCGTTCATACCTGGCAAGAGTTAGAGGTCCATATTGGGTTCCAAGGATCAAATCATAGGCAAACAGCAGTTTGATCCCTGGAAGAAATCAAAGTTAGATCTTACAGCTTGCATTCCACCTCTAGCCTAGGAAGTTTAAAAATATTTATAGTGCAGAAAGTACTTGCTTGATATTTTCCTAATATACAAATGCACTTATTAAAATGTCATTTTATTTGAACCCGAGGTTTCTGTATATTAAACACTAAATTTGAGACACTCTTCTCAAATTTTGAATACATTTTTGACCTGAAAAAAGTGTTTAAGATAGTCTATATCATGCTCAATGCCTTCTTGCTTTAAATGACCTTCAAAACTTACTTATAACCTTATTCTATAAGTTACTATAGAGTATTGAATATATGATGAATTCTGTAAGTTGTGCTAAGTTATTGTTGCTAGGAATAACAAATTAGCAAATTAAAAACAACAAATTAAATGAATTACCTAACTAGATTTGCAACCTAGATTAAACTGAGAAAATGATCAGTAGAAAAATGAATTAATTAGATCATGAGGAAAGAGGAGTTGTTGGAAAGTTTTGTTAAAAATGTGTATAGTACACCATTTGACAACCTATGATCAAGTAAAGGTTCCTGAACTCACTTAATCTTTGGGGATATACAGGATAATATTTCAATTTAGAATGAAAGTCGGGTTACTGACCTAATGAACTATAATACAATTACCACAAAATAATCAAAACAATAATGAATTATCTACCTAAAATTAGCAATGCCTTGCCTAACACTATTTCCAATAGCCATGGAAATAGCTGTGGTTCAAATAAAACTTAGTTAGGGCATTGAGGTCACAGAAGCATAGGTTTGAATACTGTGTCTTTTATTAGTTTATTTAACTCAGTTTATAGAAAAACTCATTGCCATGTTAGAGGAGGTAACATTCATTTGTACAATAACTTTTAGCTGTATGTGGGTGTATTTAGATTCTAGCCCTCTTGTCTACACTGCTTTCCTAAGGGATGTACTATTTTTCTTTTTTATTATTTATGTATCATACATTTTAATTTATTTGTTCAAGAAGGTCATTTTTTCTAACAAAATGAATATAAAAATAAAGAAGATATTTGGGAAGAACCCTGAGTCAGTTCCCCTGGGTTCTGAACCAGAGAAAGGGCATTTGGACAAATTCTGCTTTATGTGTGTAGTCCCTGTTCTTGGGAGTAGGTTCCACTTTTCTGTGACATAGTGCAAGATCATATCATCTGGTCAAATTATCTAAATAAAAGTTTCCATCCTTTACTGTGAATATCCCGGTGCAAACTCCTATATAAACTGTGGTAACCCTAGGCAGTGTTGCCTATTCAGTAAGTGACCCTGGCTGGTCAGTTTGGATCTATTGGTGATGTAATAAAGTATTAATTAATTTTAATCCACTTGTGTGGTCTCATTCTTTGATTCTGGAACTTAACTTTATTTACTTTAGATTATGATATATTTAATTAATTTGTGTTTGCATCTTGCAAAATATCTTAGATATCTGGATATGAAAATTGAGTAGAAGAAAAACGATGGCTTCTAGCCAAAGATCTCTAATCAAATATTACATAAACTCTTGCTTTATTACAATAACTAAATATTTTATTTGACTGTAGAACATTCAAGTCAAATATGATTGTACAAGGAATACTTTAAAATATCTGCTATTTGGGGCTTTGCAATTTGTATTTAATAAATCCCAAAGTTAGAATTGCTCAAATCAGTCAAATTGAAATTGCTAAGTAGATGAACATACAAACACTAAAAGGTCAATTGGATGAAGAATATAAATTAATTTTTGTCATATAATTAAGTAATATATATTTGCTTAAACTATGTGACATTTATAATTATTTAAGTTAAGTTAAAAGAGATTTTTTTTTGTTTTTGTTTTTGGGCCACACCCGGTGATGCTCAGAGGTTATCTCTGGCTATGTGCTCAGATATTGCTCCTGGCTCATGGAACCATATGGGATGCCTAGGATCAAACCCAGGTCTATCCTGAATCACCTGCATGCAAGGAAAATGCTTTACCACTGGTGCTATCTCTTTGGATGAAGCATTGCTTTTATTTTTATTGTGGTAAAGTGAATTACAAATCTTTCACAGTAATATTTAAGGCACATTGTGAAAATCAACGAGGGGAATTACCACTACCAGTGTTGTCCTCCTAGTCCTGTTCCCACATGCATCCCACATCTATACCTGTAATGCTAATGGAACTGTTCTCCACTTGGACAGCTTGTTGTAGATTGGGTATCGATTCTGTTGTAATTGGCTTTGTATTTGCTATTCAAGTCTGATCATTTTTTAATTCCACCAAATGAACATATGACTGTCTGCTCTTGGTACTATCTGCTGTGGGGAAGGCAAACAAAAAAAGAGAAAAACTAGGAATTGGTCTAGGTGTGATAAATACCCATTTAGAAAAAGGAAATGAAAAAAGAAGAAAATGGTAACAAAACAAAAACAAAAAATAATAAGGCAATAACAACCAAAGTACAAACAGAATAAAAAAAGAATAAACCCAAAACCAAAACCATCATCTACGGGAAATAAAAAAGGGTAGCAATTTTTCCTTCTCTTCTTCCTTCTCCTCCTCCTCCTCTTCTTCTTCATCATCATCATCTTCTTCTTTACTTCTCCTTCATCTTCTCTTCTTCTTCTCCTCCTTTCTCTACTCCTTCTTCTCCTCCTTTCTCTCCTCCTCCTTTCTCTCCTCCTTCTCCTCCTCCTCCTCCTCCTCCTCCTCCTTCTTCTTCTTCTTCTTCTTCTCCTTCTCCTTCTCCTCCTCCTCCTCCTCCTCCTCCTCCTCCTCCTCCTTCTTCTTCTTCTTCTTCTTCTTCTTCTTCTTCTTCTTCTTCTTCTCCTCCTCCTCCTCCTCCTCATCCTCGTCCTTGTCCTTGTCCTCCTCCTCCTCTTCCTTCTTCTTCCATAGGCACGGTAAATATTGGTGAAATTAGAATGGGAATTCCCTTGGCTTAAGAGATACAGCATTTCTCTGCCATTGAAGCTTATTGCCATGGAAACAACTACAGGATCTATACTCACTCAGTTACACACACCCAAGATCTTTTTATCATGCCGGGAAACTTTCCACTCAGGTATGGATGATGATATTCCAAGAGCCGGAGCTCTTGTTATTTGCGTTGGTCATAGGGTGAAGGCTAGGAGAGAGTTTTTCTTTATAGTTCTAGGATTTCTGTTCCATCACTGTTGATGTAATCAGTCTTCTGTATTAGTGGTCTTGTTTTTTGTTCAGAACCTAGGACAGAGCCTAGGGTATAGTCTTTCAGCATAGTTCCAGAATTTCTGCTTCATCTCAGTTGTCAAAGTCAGACCTCTGGGATTAGAGATCTTGGTTTATGTACAAATTTTAGGCCAAGGCCTAGGCTAGGAACTTCCTCATTGGTACCTCAATAGTTCGGTCCAGACCATGTTGTCAATGTCAGTCTTCTGTAAATAGTAATTTTGTTTTTTGCTTAGGGCAAGGGTTGACAAGTCTCCCAATTGTCTCATATCATTAGGTGGTGAAATAGGACAGCCCTCTCTGAGCTCAAGTTGTTGAATTTTCCTCATGTTAGTATGTCATGTTAAAAATGGTAGAAATTGGTGCCAGGACAGCATTCAGAGTTTCCCTAGGGGAGTTTTGTTCTTGGCATTGTTGCTAGAACCTCTGTTGGTTCCATGTTTAGGATCTGGGGTTCTGGATTGGACTGTTGCTGTCCAAATGCATGGAGTCTAATTTCAGTCCACATGACACAAGCAAGGGTGGGAGGTGACTCTGCATTATAAAAAGTATGGGTTCTTATCCCGAATATATAAGAGCTTGTGTCTGTGCATATTTCCCTTTATTTAGAGTGCCTATGCAAAAGGGTATGGTGACATATTATATTACTGGTGGATTTGGAGGTAAGAATGATAGTATGCGCAATTTCTGTGCCCTAGTTTTGACCTGAGCTTTTATCCCAGGCAAGACTTTTCTTGTAGGTTTTACTACCAATCAGAACCAAAACAGGTAAGATCGGAGAGAGAAAGAGATAAAAATTTATATTTCTTTCTATATATAGATATATAATAGAAGAAATAAATAAAAATACATTTAAAAAGGCATTAAAGAAAAATGCTGTTCATGAAGCTAACTTACTTTTGGGGATAAATAGACTAGTAGGTATTATAGAGCTGTAATATAGGAAATATAGGCTTTCCCACTGAGTCTTTTGAGATATTCTTGTGCGGGGGTGGAGTCCAGGCCATTTTTTTCGTCCCACATCCTGTCTTTTTGGGTTTGTGAAATTCTTTTCAGCCATGAAAAGTGTCCTTGGGCTAGGGTCCTTGTAGGGCTAAATTGGTGGCATGCATCAGTCCATGATTAGGAGGGTAAGAAGTGGCTCCAGAATTTTTTGATTAAAGAATGCTATGTTTACTTTACTGGGTGAACTGCTTTTCTCATATACAAGATAAGATAAAATAAAATAAGTAACATGAATTGTCAATGTGTACACCTGGGCATCTATTAAGCTACTATGTATGTGTTAATAAGTTGTTAATAACAAGAAAAATTGTTTCTTTAGTTTTTATTTTTAATAGTAAATTGATCATCAATTTTAACAGACAATATTCTTTTTTTTTTTTTTTGATTTTTGGGCCACACCTGTTTGACGCTCAGGGATTACTCCTGGCTATGCGCTCAGAAATTGCTTCTGGCTTGGGGGGACCATATGGGATGCCGGGGGACCGAACCCCAGTCCATCCTACGCTTGTGCTTGCAAGGCAGACACCTTACCTCTAGTACCACCTTCTCACCCCCCCAGACATGATTCTAATCAGTCATGCAAATATCAATAAGTGTACTTTAAAATAGTGTGTTTTCTAATTGAACTGCATTTTAAACTGGTACTTAAGACTTTTAGTGAAACTCTCAAACTTTATTTATTTATTTATTTATTTATTTATTTATTTATTTACCTAGGATTATTCCCAGCTCTGTATTTAGAGTTTTATTCCACATAGTACTGGGGGTGGGGCATGGGTGGGATGAGAAGCTAGGAATTGATTTTAGGGCTCCAGCAAGCAAAACACTTTCTGATATTTGAACTTGTTCCCCAGCCATGGTTATTTATTTAATGCTGAGAATTTCTGCCCTAGAGTATTATATGCTCACTTTTAATGTTTATTTCATAACAACCAGAATTTGAGATGTTTCATCAATTAAAAAAAGTAGTTTGGTAAGTTGATAAACAAACTCTTTTCACACACATTTCTTTTTTCTTTTCTTTTCTTTTTTTTCCCTTTTCTCTAATTTGGACCACACCCAACACTTCTCAGGGCTTACTTCTGTCTCTGAACTTCTATCCAGCTCAGGTGCTGGAAATCAAACCCAGGTCTATTGCATGCAGCATAGAATACAACCTACTATACCTCTATAGTTCTCTAATAATCAATTTCTCTTTTAATCACATCTAACTAAATTTATTAACCAGCTTTAACTGGTTTCTCATAGTTATATGTAATATATTAGAGTTATTTGTATTCAGGCATATGGAATTCATAGCCTCTTTTTTCTCATTCTCTTCCTAGAGATACACAAATGATTCTATTTTATAAGTAAGGTCATTATTCATCTTATCAAAAGCATTGTCTTTTTAATGTATTTTAATACTTTATTAAATATTAAATTAGCCTTAAATTAGCTTGATTTTAACTCATTGCTTTAATCGCATACTCACTGTCCTCTATCACTTCATGTTCTTTTATGGGACCTGGTAAAATTCAAAATAACTCTGGTGGAGAGTATGGTGTTGAAATCATGTATATTTGAAACCTTATCAAAAGGGAAGTTGCAAAACATGGTGCCTAAAATGAAAAAAAAATGTAAATTAAAAATGAACAGACTGACTATGATTAATTTTTCATTGGCAGAAAATATTAAGATTTAAATTAAATTAGGACATTTTATTAAACTTGTAGTATTTGTAACAGAGGAACCCAAAACAATATATAAAAGACCACATAATGATGATAAATGAAACAATTAAGTTAGAATTCTTTGAAAAGGATATATTTGTACTTTTATTGAATTGCTGTTTTTCAAATATTTGTTTTGACAAGCGATATAAAATAAATAAAAGAACTCATTTATTTTGTCTTTAATCATAAATTCAGACACAACCTAAAATATTCCTAATTTATATTGTGCCAATGTGTTGTTACTAGCTAGAAGGTTCCTTGCTTACTTCCTTGGAAATGAGTAAATCTTTGTCATAATTAATTTAATGTTACATGCCATTTTATAAAATATAAATTATATTTCAAAATACTTTAAAATATATTATATTTCATTATAGTTTATAGTATTTAAAGTAGTTAATTATGGGTCAAGCTTACATTTTGCAAAAAATATTATTTTGCACCCTAAATACCTGAACTGTCATACTTTATAAATAAAATTATATTAATTATTTTGTCTCAATAGTAAAGCATTTGTGTCATTTAGATATGCACACTTGTATTTAATTTCTCTAAGTAGGTTTTTCAAGCAAAGCAGCTTGCTAATGCTAATGATACATATTTAAGTTATACATAAATACTAACTATAATGAAATGTATGCATGCACTCACTCAAATGTATAACAACCCACAATTAGAATTTAGGAAGCTAATCATGTGTAAACACCTATAATACCAATATTGTAATCAAGACATCCTTTTTATCTTTGATAAATACTTCCCATCTAAAATCATTTTAGTACAATGTAGTTTTATTTGTTGAATTTTTCTTCCGTTGTCTTTCTCTCTAGTGTTAAATCACTGAATTACACCTCAATAGTCTATTTACTGGAAAGTTTTACTTCTATCTTCCTCAGTGTATTTTATTGGTTCTAATCTAATCGCAAGCTCTCTAAACCACTTTGAATTAACTTACGTGAATATATGAGATGTAGATCTAGTTTAATTTTAAGGTATCTGCCTATCTAATTTTCAAGTACCATCTAATGAAGAGACTCCTTGTAACTATTAATAAATATGATAACTTGTCCTTGGAGTCTCAATTCTTTACCATTTTTATCAGAGCCTATCTTTATCCCCATACTACATGATTTTAATATTATAGCTTTCTAATATAATTTTAAATCAAGGAGAACACTACCACACTTTCTTTTTTCCCTCAGAATAGTTTTGGCTACATGGAGGGTAAATAAATACAACTTACTGAATGGGAGAAATATACTTGTACACAATAGATCAGATAAAGGACTAATCCTTTAATATAAACATATATATCACGCATGAGCGCATCTCCATCTATTTGGTCAGGTTGGTGTCCAGATTGGCAATGCCTGCTAGGAGCTCTACTACTCGGAATATGGCCACCAGCCTGAATGCCAGATGTCCAGGGACAAGACCATTGTGGGAGGATACAATTAATTCAACACCTTCTTCAGTGAAATAAGCACTAGTAGCATTGTCCAGGGCTGCACTTGTAAACCTGGAATCCATAGTCATTGATGACATTTGCACTGGCACCTACAATTAGCAATTCCACCAAGAACAACTCATCACAGCAATAAATATGCTGCCAATAACTATGCCCTAGCAAACTACACAATTGTCAAAGAGACCATTGACCACATCAAATTCACTAGCTAGCCAGTGGAAAGGTCTTTAGGGCTTCTTGGTGTTCCTCAGCTTTGATGAAGGAACCGATTCTTGGTTTACCTCTCTGCTGACAGGATGTCTCTCTGGCTATTATGGCAAGAAGTACAACTCAAGTTCTCCTTATACCCAGTCCTCCATATTTCCAATGATGTCGTTGAGCCTTACAATTCCATCCTCACCACCCTTACCACCACGAAACAGTCTGATAGTGCCGTCATGGTGAACAATGAGATCATCTATGACATCTGTTGTAGAAACCTTGATACTATGTGCCAGATTTACATAATATGAACCAAATTATTAACCAGATTGTTCCTCCATCATTGCTTCCCTCCAATTTAATGATTTCCTGAAAGTAGATGTGATATGATTTTGACCAACCTTATACCTACCTCTAAATTCAATTCCCACTAGCCACATATACCCCTGTCATTTATGCTGAGAATATCTTCCATGAACTGTTGCAGAGATTACCAATGCATGCTTTGAGCCAGCCAAAATTTCAAAGTAAGAATAGATCATCTGTCTGACCCAATGACCCCAATTCTTGGTATCTAACCCTATTCCTGATATTCAGTGTCTGGGAAATGGAAGCTTTTTGCTTCCATTCACCCAGGAATTCTCTCACAGTGAGTATGGCTAGTCATGCTCTTGTAGGACCTTGGTTGGCTGGGAACTATGACCTATCAACAGCAGCACACAGGGTTGGAAGGGAGCTTTGGAACTTATTCTACAATTCATATTGGGTTGTTCCAGCATCTGTGGCATCTAAACTATTTTCTCTAGACATCTATCTGTGCATGAGGTTGGAGTAGAGAGGATTAATTCATTCTTTTGATTTTCTGGGCTGGCCAGGCATCAGTGGTGCTGAGGCCATGTACTGTCAGTGATTGTCCATGTCCACTGGGCCCTCTTTAAGATGACCATCCACTCACAGTCTTTCCTCCAATTTTTTTATCAGTACTGTAATGGTGGTCTATGGCTTTGACAACTCTTCACATAATTATAGATCTTTAATCTCTACACAACTTAAAGAAAATTGTCTTTACCAGATATTTATATCTTAGTGAAAAAGGAAAAGGAGTAGTTAGGCAGAATAAGAAATAAAATATGAATCAATAAATTGGCTATGACTTTTGGCAAGCAGACACTGTACATGAGGAGTGGTGTGGACAATGGAATAAAGACCAGTTATGATACTTAGTAGAAGAGAGAGTAAGAGAAAACAAAATTATTTGATTTTTATATCTAAGATAATTTTTATGCTACAAAAGACCTAGTTTCACTTTATTTAGTTAGGTTATTTCAGATGTGGTTATTGCTGCTATAGACATTTTTGTGGAAATTATATGAAACTATTCTATTGAGTAATTTTTTTTTTTTTGGTTTTTGGACCACACCCGGTGACACTCAGGGGTTACTCCTGGCTATGCGATCAGAAGTTGCTCCTGGCTTGGGGGACCATATGGGAAACCGGGGTATCGAACCATGATCCGTCCTAGGCTAGCGCAGGCAAGGCAGGCACCTTACCTCCAGCGTCACCACCCGGCCTTCTATTGAGTAATTTTTATAGACCAAAGTAGGTCTGTTTTTCTCATGGTTGTTGGAAGGTATATGTTTAATAGATATTTAAAAAGGAAGATTGTATAACAGAATTTTATAGTTACGGAGTAAATTTTTCAAAAATTGAGGTTATTGAGTTCTCAATAACTTTTAGTCTTATGCCACATATCATTAGTCTTGCCAGTTTTGCTTTATTTTATATTATGTAACAAAACTGAAGAATGTGGTTTATTAATAGAAAATAAAAGCATAGCACAGATAATAGTTTTTTGAATTATTCCTGTTTTTTATCTTTAAAATTTATTAAGAGCTTCTGAAATTTTCACCTCATTTATATCAATATTAACAAAAGATATTTGTCATAATTTATTGTTACAGTTATAAATATATATGTATGCTATAAATAAATAACCGATCTGTATAAATAATATTTAACTGAGAACACATATCTATAGTATATATGGTCATCTGATATGAGTCTTTCCAACATCAGGGTTATATAATAAATGTAACAATAAGGAGGATCTAGTATTGTATTGTGAAGGAAAGTAGGATTGCCTACTACAAATAAATTTATCATTTTGTATGTTATTTTTGTTTGTTTGTTTTTGGTTTGTGGCAACACCCAGTGATGATCAGGAGTTACACCTGGCTATGTGCTCAGAAATCGCTCCTGGTTTGGATGACCATATGGGACGTGGGGGGATTGGCGTGGGCAAGGCAGATGTCTTACAGCTTGCATGCATAACGCTCTGGCCCCTAAATTTATCATTTGACTAGAGCCTTTATTTATTTTCTTAAACTTGATGTTTCTGAACATTTGAGTGAGGTAAACTAAAGAAATACTATTTCTTTAGAGTTGTTAAATGTATCATAGAATTGAAGCTACTAAATGGTTCATGTGTAGATGTATAAAAATTTGATAATAATGTTCACCACTAAATCATAAAAGTGTATAATGTGAATAAAAATAGCTGAGCCTGGGGCCTGAGAGATAGCATGGAGGTAAGGCATTTGCCTTTCATGCAAAAAGGTCATCGATTCGAATCCCGGTGCCCCATATGGTCCCCTGTGCCTGCCAGGAGCAATTTCTGAGCATGGAGCCAGGAGTAACCCCTGAGCACTGCAGGGTGTGACCCAAAAACCAAAAAAAAAAATAGCTGAGCCTTGGAGGAACACACACATTTATAAAAAACTATTATGACATTCAGCCTGAATTACTGGAATGACTTTCAGTGTTTATGTACACTGTGGCTACCCATTATTTGAGATTGCTTTTTCTCTTCTTAGTGTAATATTTAATCTGGTATGTCATATATTTTTTTATCAACTCATAACTTTTGAATATCACCTTTGTATTTAACAATGTAAATTGGTCATGAGATAAACCATGTAGGTGATAATAGTTGGATAAATACTATAGAATATATGGACAAACAAGTCATTACTGCAGAACAATTACACATTAGTGAGAGTGAAACTCAGCCATTGGTTCTTCATGAAATTCTAATTATCACCATACTTTAAAACAAAATTTGAATCTTGATTTAAGAGCAAGTATGAGTACTGTCAGTATTTAGTGAAAGATTTAAATTATTTGTTCCTAAAATAAGAATTAATATTTACTTCTATCTTGGAATATAACTTTGTTTGAAGACAGAGCAATAGCAGAAAAATTAGTTCAAATGAGATCAAAATAGAGTGAGCCCCTAATATTGTGAGTATCCTTGGAAAAATAGGGAAAATCTGAACAGAAATAAATATATAAAGGTAAAGAAAAACATCTCTTAGGATGGTGCTGGATGGAGATGAGGGCCTTGGTTTGCCATCCCAGGCCATGTGGCTTCAGCCCCCACTAACTGGCGGGTCTGGAGGTTCATAAGAGCAGCAGGTAGAAATCTCACTCACAGGCAGGCTTCATGAGAAGTAACATCTTTATTTAGCCCTAGCCATCAGATGTGGCTCCTACCATTTAAGTGTGCTAATCTTAGCAACCCCTACATCTTACATCCATGTTACTTCTGACCTACATGGTGGCCAGGATCCAAATGGGCAAAAGGGCGAAAGGCAAAAGCCCTGAAAGCCTGAGACCCCAGACCTAAATACCCTTCCAAGAACCCTCCCAGGAAATGGGCGGGGTTTGCAGGTAAAGTAAATGTAACATCCGGTTCCCAAAACCTCGCACAGGAATGGGCAGTACTCAGGTAAACTATCTGAACCCAGGGGTGATTTTACACGAAGGGAAAAGCACGCCTTGTAAAACTAAGGTAGAGATCAGCAGATGCTTAAGAATACCAAAGAGAGCCAATCAGCAAAAAGAATGCAGAGGATATATGGAAAGATTCTCACAAGTAACTTCACAAAAAACAAAACAGGCTCTTGAATCCACTCTCTTGAATTAAGAGATAGTACAAACCAATTGTCTATCTGGGTATCTGGCTATAAAAACCTTGAAGACTTTTATTTGATATTCATTAAAGAGCTAATTTTTTTTGTGGTTTTTGGGTCACACCCAGCAGTGCTCAGGGGTTACTTCCGGCTCCATGCTCAGAAATTGCTCCTGGCAAGCACGGAGGACCATATGGGGCACCGGGATTTGAACCGATGACCTTTTGCATGAAAGGCAAACGCCTGTGCTCGCTTCAGCAGCACATATACTAAAATTGGAACGATACAGAGAAGATTAGCATGGCCCCTGTGCAAGGATGGCACACAAATTCGTGAAGCGTTCCATATTTAAAAAAAAAAAAGGCAAACGCCTTACCTCCATGCTATATCCCGGCCCCTAAAGAGCTAATTTGTATACATTTTTCTTCCTATGTAAATCATAACTACTTAATTGACAAAGGAAGACATCGAAGCGAGAATACTAATGATATTCAATTGGATTATTTTTGGATTAACAGACATGTATAGGGATCTCTAGCTTTCCAGACCTTGCTAGTCTTTCTTCTCCACAGTAAATAAAACATTTTCCAGGATAGATCACATAGTAGGATGTAAAACAAGTGTGCTTGAAGGTAAAATTGATCATAAGAAGTTATTTTATGATTATTTGCATGACATGGTAATATGGAAGAAAATCCTAATAGTTTCACTAAAAGGATTTTTAGAATAAATGTAAAGGAACAGTCCACAAAAATCAACACATAAATCTGTTGCAATTTTTATATGTAAACATTGAACTAGAGAAAGAAATTAAAAAATTATAAATATGTATATAAACATCAAATGATAAGTACAATGAAGCTAAATTATTGTAAATCAAAAGCTATAAGTCACCATTAGAAGATAGCAAGACAGGCAAATTAAAAAATATAATCCGTACTTGTGGATTCAAGAACATATTATTGTTAAAATGATTCTTTGCTGAAGCATTATCAAGATTCCATGCAAATTTCTATCAAAATTTCATAGGCACAGAAAAAAATACTCTTTCTTAGAGATATTCAGAGGTTCAGAAACCTCAGCTTTTGTAACCATTTCCTTAGTCTTCTGGGCTAAAAATGACTCCATGTCATTCACAGCAGCTGTGCTCTTACTGAATCTTAAGAATGGAAAAAACAAATAAAAAATAATTCTTTTTATTTTTCCTAATTTTTGACTTCTTTTGCTCTTTGAGGAAGATGGTAATGCTATACGGTCAACAATGTCCAAATAGTTTACACAGAAAAGTTTTTAAGTAAAATTTGTTCCCAGTTTGCGCTGCCTCTTAGATCGTACCAAGTCAGAACTTGTAAAAAGGGACTAAGGATTGACGGGGGTCACCTTGAGTTTTGATGTCATATTTGAGCCCCTTCTTTCAAATATTTTATATTAAAAATCATTTTATCAGGAGAAGTGATATATGAAAAGATGTTCCACATCATGCTTAAATAGGAGATTTAAAGTAAAATGGCAGCAGAATACCAATAAACATTAACTAGTATGACAGATGTCAAACAACTGGGTGTACCAATTCCTGGCAAGGATAGGAAATAGAAGTATCACTTCCACGGCTAGTGAAGATAAAAAATGTTACAGTGTTTCTAGAAAATGATTCCACAGCTTCTTAAGGATCTAAACATATTTTAACCCTAAGATCTAGCAATCTTACTAATTGTACTTAGCAATATATATGAAAAATTATATCTGCACAAATGGCTGCATATGAATGTTTATAGCAGATATGTTCATAGTAGCCAAACTTAGAAGCAGCCATAATAGCCCTCATAATTAAGTAGTTGGATACCTGTGATATGTCCACAGAGTATAATCTTTGTTGTTATTGTTGTTGTTGTTGTTGTTTGGGCTACCTGCCAATTCTCAGAGATTACTCCTGGCTCTGTACTTAGAAATTACACATGGGGCCCAGGAGATAGCATGGAGGTAAGGCGTTTGCGTTTCATGCAAAAGGTCATCGGTTCAAATCCCAGTGCCCCATATGGTCCCCCGTGCCTGCCAGGAGCAATTTCTGAGCATGGAGCCAGGAGTAACCCCTGAGCACTGCCGGGTGTGACCCAAAAACCTAAAAAAAAAAAAAAAGAAATTACACCTGGCAGGCTCAGAGGACCATATGGGATGGATGTCAGGGATCCTACCCGCTGTGCTATTGCTCCATCCCCAAGAGAGTATAATGTTATCTAGAGTTTTAAATTATTCTATAATGACCAAAGGGGTTTGTTTGAATTTTATGTTTATTTTTCTCCCACAGAATTATAATTCTTGGTTCCTCTCTCTCCAATTTCTTTTCTTTTGCTCTATTACTTTCTACCTTACTCCACAGAAAATTAGAACACATATATCATAGTTGATTAACAAAACTAATAAATATACCTAATGTCTAAAATTAGCAAAATGACTTTTGAGGGGGCACATCCATTTGACACTCAGGGGTTACTCCTGGCGTGTAATCAGAAATTGCCCCTGTCTTGAGGGAATCATTTGGGATGCCAGGGAATCGAACCACAGTCCGTCCTAGGCTAGCACTTGCAAGGCTGATGCCTTACCTCTAGTGCCACCTCTCCAGTCCCTAAAAGGCATTTTTTGAGAAAAATAAACATAATAAGTACTCAAGCTATTGGAAACTATTATACATATTTTTAATAATGTAAACATGATACAAAGTTTTATTTGAGAACCAACACTATATTTTATCAATCATTGATAGCTCTTGATATGATACTACAATTACTTTCACCCTTCTCCTGGAATCCTCAAGACGCACAGCCATTGGGATCAATTCACCATGTGTTATCTGCACTTAGATTTGAACTTGTAGCTTTGAAATTGTAGGGTAGATGTTTTAAATTATTGAGTCATCTTCCAACCCTTAAAATATGCTTCTCAGTTTTCAAATATTTTAGCAATACTGTCTTAAAGATGAGACCACATCTGTGTTTATCTTTGCATTTTATTTTACTTTTATTAATTTAATCAAATTCTACTTTATATCTTCAATCAATAATGTATACCTTTTCACTCCTATATCACCAGAAACAATTTAAGAGTAGGTCAGAAAAAAGAAATGCAGTAATTAAACAATATAACTAAGATAGTTTAAATGTACAAGCACATTAGGCATTTAAATAAACAGACTTGGGGCTGGAGAGGTGGCGCTAGAGGTAAGGTGTCTGACTTGCAAGGGCTAGCCAAGGAAAGTCCATGGTTCGATCCCCCGACGTCCCATATGATCCCCCTAAGTCAGGGGCGATTTCTGAGAGCTTAGCCAGGAAGAACCCCTGAGCATCAAACGGGTGTGGCCAAAACAAAATAAATAAATAAATAGACTTATCAAACAAGTTTTATATTTTTCCATTATTTTTATGTTTTTCCTTTATTCAAATATTGTTTTAAATGTATATACAGAGTGCTCCTTGTTTGCCTCACAATTTCTCTCTGTTTTAATCATGTTACCTTAATACCTTTCTACCACTAATATTGACTAAATGGTGATATTGTTAGATTTTTCAGCTGTCTCTGGGAACCCAAATCAGATTTATACTGAATTGTCATATGCTGCTTTTTTCTAGTCCTTTTTATATTTCTTATTTCGTATGCTACTTCTTTTAGAAAAAAGAAAGCAGTGGCAGACACTTTTTTTAAAGAAAATAAATCTGTATTTCATTTATAGCAATAAAGTTTTGGAATGTTCAAGAACAATATTCACATATGATTGCAAATCCTAAATTTAAGTGAAATAACTCTTTAGAAATTTATCATGTAAGTATAACTTCATTCCTTTAAGATTTTTATCTAGTGAGCAATTGGCACCTATATTTTCTTCTCAATATTCTGAAAATCCACATGGCAGCATTTCATATTTCACAAAATAGATGACAGTATAGAAGTACTTTTCTATAATGGAGGTGCTTTGGGAAGTTGAGAACTATTATATGACTCATCATCTCCAAATAACTCAGCCACTAGAGATGAAAGGTAATATCTCCTGTTGAAAGTGCAAGTTGAAAGAAACATTTTCATGAGAGAATTTTTAGAAAGTCACTGCATAACATATAGTGCACAACAGTGACAGATTTATACAATTCAGTTCTTCAAAAATGGCCTATGGGAAATGAAATCAACAAGAAATCAGTGACCAAATCCTAAAAAGTAACTTTTAGGTATATAATTCTTTCGTGATGCTACTATCAAATAATGAAAAATAAGACATTTCTTTTGAGGTTGTGGTGTGGAGTAGGGTTTTGTGCCAATTTTATTGTGTTTGGGGGTTACTTCTAACTATGTACTCAGTGGTCACACCTTGGGGGATTCTTGAGACAATAAGTGTAGCCAGGTATTGAACCCTGGTTGATTTAAAATAGCAAGCTAAATACTTACCTTCTATATAGTTTCTTTGATTCCAGGTAATAATTTTTCCCAATTATATCAGAGTTAGATAACCAAGAGTAATATTTTTCTGCTCTACATAATGGATTATTAGCTATGATTACTATGTTATTAGAATATTCTTTGGTTCAAGCATTGCTTAATTATTAGGATGATTTTTTTTATCAAGGCAAGATTAATTTATCATATTGTAGTGTTAAACTCTAATTTCATAACAGACATTTTAAAATGGGACTAAATTTTAAAATTTAATGTTCTTTAAACAATAGTATTCAAAATATTGATTTTAATTTAGCCTTTTTTCTATATAAATATGTAATCATTCCATTTCAAGAAGGCACTGATGGAAACATCTTCCATTGAGATTTTATTTGTAATTCTAGTGAAGGCACATAATAAATTATGAAGTATAAAATAACAAGGATTTAAGAAACTGTAAATTTAAAAGGAATGAAATACACTTTGAGTGAAAAAACATGAGGTTTTTTTTAACAAATATTATGGAGAATAGAGGAAATCAGCGAATAAAAATCTTAGTAAAGGCTAGCCTCTCAATTTTATTTTTTATGTATGTTTATATTATTTTGGATTTAGGCAAGTATGCTTTTACCCTTCTCTTCATGCTTTCAATGAAATGAAAATGACAAATACAGATAATAATAATAATAGTCCTGTTATTTGTAAAGATTCTTGAGTACAAGCGAATACCTAGTTTTCTGCAGTTCACAGAACACATTAAATGTAACTATTGGTACATTTAGATACCACTTTGCAGACCTATTATTGGTGGTTTGGTAGCCTGTTTTTTTTAATGGGGTTTGAATTGTAAATGCAATTGCCATGAAATGGCTTAAATTGTAACATTGATGAAAATGTGCTCACTTAGTGATTCCCTAAATTGTTTTATGGAGTATAAAACATCTGCATTTACTTGGATCCTGTTTGGCAGACAAATAAACATTTCCAAATACAGCCCTCATGCCTGAATATTGTACTGAGAAACTTGAAATTGTATGTCAAACTGAATTCATTTTTCACAAAAAAGCAAATAGAACTGTTAGTATATGACATAACATATTGTGTTGCTTACATGGCATATTGCTTTTGAAGACATATAAAATACGATATGTGAAATCTCATTTAATAAACAAATACGTAAGAGCAAATTTTGCACTGAATATTTCAATAAATATTGGATTGCAAAAAATATAAAATCAGAAATCACATTTCAAAATATAACTGTTTAATAAATATCCTTTTAAGTTGTTACTTACAAGTTCTTTACTTATTTACAAGAAGGAAACAAACTTCATTCTCCAAATACATCAAAGTGTAAAAACAGATAATTTAATACTACATTGCTCAGTATATTTACATTGTGTAGTGAAAATTAATTTTAGAGTGAAAAATAAAAATACAAAAAATTTTATTCGTGGATACATAGTAAATGAATTTAGGAAGACATTTGGATTACATTCTGGGTTTTCCATGTGCAAGGCAAACACCCTACAGCTGTGCTATCACTCAAGCCCCTATTTCTTTATATTTTACTCAATATTACTTTGAATAACAATGTTGGTTAAAAGTAAATGAAATTAATTCTCATTTATACCGCACTTTTAATTAATCAATAGAGCATAAACTTTGGACATAAAACTGGCAATTACAATGACTCAAGTTCCAATTGTATTAAAAACAAAGAACTATTATTTTTTAAATATTATTTGGATTGAATTTAATTCTCTTTTTTAGGATAAAATACATGATAATCTTTTATGAAATTTTCTGAAACATGTACAGATTTAAAATAGTCTAAGACAATATACAATACATTCACTGGAGATACAAAACATTTTATTGTTTTTTTTAATTTTATTCATTTTATTTCTATTTTTTCTCTGAGGACTTGAGGTATCAACAATAAACAATGAAAGAAAATAACTTTACATGGACAGATATGTTTGCTTTTCAAATTAATTCTGCCAAATACATATTGCAAAAATAAATATTTTGGGAGAGGTTTTTGGGTCACACTTCCCTATGCTCAGAGCTTCCTCCTGGTTGTGGCTCATATCAAGAATCAAGAAATTCACAAGTCTAAGAATTGAACTGGTCTTGGCAGCATTCAAAGCAAGTACCTTAAGCCATGTATTTTCTCGCTGGCATCAGAATTATATTTTTACACCAGTATTTACTTATTCAATTCTTATTCATATATTTCACTGTATTCTTCCAAGCATTCCCCCTTATTTTTATATTATACACATTATTTTAGCATAGTTCTTTTTTCCTCTGAATATCTTTATGGTGTTCATGATAAAAATATTCAGGAGATTATTAGTGAAATTGCATAGTTTAAAATTTTGACCTTTAACATTAGTTAAATCCCTTCTTTATTTTACATTTTGTAAAATTTAAATGCATTATGTTAAATGCATTATGTAAAATGCATACTACATTTGATTTCTAATAAGAAAATTGAATTCATGGAGGCTTACATGTTTTGATACAAAAGGAGCACTTAGATTGTATATACACCAAATATTTTTCATTTTTTATTTTTTTGTAAATAAAGTTAGAAAAGCTAATACTATCAAGCTATTTTCTTTCCAGAGAGGTTAGAATATCATGTTTTAATTTTATAATATTGTGTTAATATACTCATTTAAAAAAAGAGTTCACATACATTTGGAGAAATCAGGGTTAATTTTATAGATAAGATATTATATGTGGGTAAAAGACTTGAATAAGCACAGATATCAAGAAAATATGTGACTATAATTTAATCAAAAAAGCAGAATAAAATAAATATTGCTGAGATTCATCAGCCCAAAGTTGCCTTTCTTGACCAAAACACACACACACACACACACACACACACACACACACACACACACACATGTTTGTGGGTAACATAGATCCGTGTGAACAGTTTATTTTTATCTGCTTCTGTTTGTGACTGTTCCGTCCAACTTTTTGCTATTTAAAATCTCAGGGCTTTGCACATGAAAAGTATGAC
>PVKC010000659.1:0-31630 GCA_004027635.1 Crocidura indochinensis
TAATAAAGATAATTTATTACACAACTCTTGTATAAAAGAGTTCAATGCAAACAAAATTTAAGTTCTTCCCTTCCTTTGGAAGGGGTGGAGGGAGAGGATGCAAAAAATTAAAAGATTAAAAAAAATTTAAGTCTTGTTTGTTGGTCCTAGAGTCTGGTACTCATGAGTTTAATACTGTAAATTCTAATGGAACTGTCTTGGAATGTTTGTGCTTTGGAGATTCTAAGTGGAAATATCTAAAGCAGAGGGAAGTTCTAATGTAAACTTTATCAATAACTTTCCACAAGGAACAATTCTTCTGAGCCCCACTCTGTTTTCAGCATAAACAAAGGGATTGTAATGTGACTATTCAATTAAAGAAACAGATAAAGTCTCTTGATTTTGCATGTATACCACAATTAAAATAAAAACAAAAAGATAATCCACATTTTGTAATCCTGTTTACAGTTATATCTAACTATGTGTTAGTTTTATTCAAACTTTTTATAGTGTTTCTGTCTATGTAAAGGTAACCTGAATCCTTTTAGAAAATCATATTTAGGGACTTAAGAGATAACAAAGTGGTAGGGCATCTTGCCTTCCATGCAACTGACCCAGGACAGATCCAAGTTTGATTCCTGGCATCCCATATGGTCCCCTAAACCTACCAGGAGAGATTTCTGAGCACAGATCCAGGAGAAATCTCAGAACACTGTCAGGTGTGACCAAAATAAAGAAAAGGAAATAAAAGAAAAAAAAGAAGAAAATAAAAGAAAATCATTTTAAATGGTGGTATATGAAGCCAGAGCATGGCACAAGAGATAGAGCATCTGCCTTGCATGTGCTAGTCTAGGACAGCTCGAGGTTCAATCCCCCAGCATCACATATAGTTCCCTAAACCAGGAGCAATTTCTGAGAGCATAACCAGGAGTAACCCCTGAGTGTCAATGGCTGTGGCTCAAAAACCAAAAAAAAAAATAAATAAATTTTTAAAAATGATGGTATATTTTGCAAGTTTCAACGAGTACTCATTTTTTATAATAAGAATTAGAGATGACAAGTATAAATTTTCCAATGAGGGCAAAACGCTAGACCTAAGACTAACTTAAAAGAATCCATAGGTATCACAGCTCATTAGAGAAACATAAGTTTTAGAGCAAGACATTTTTATTGCTTAGCAATAAAGGGGTCTGGAGAAAGCGATTATTTCCCTGTTTATATGAGATGGAACAATAGAAGCATTATATAGTCCAAAGGGGAGCAGTGAGATAACAAGTAGGAAGTACAATTCTTGATCAACATCAGACTCACCATTCTCAAGAGAAAATCACCCCATTAAAAACAAAGCAGCAGCACATTACTGATGACGTGAAAGAGTCTGATGAAAAAGGTTTTCTTTTTCTACCTTGGTATTCCCTTTGATGTTTTTTAAAACATTCTGGATAACAACTTTTTTGCCATTCACTATCAAGTTACAAGTGGTGACCAGTCTGAAGTTGTTCATTCCACTGTTGACAAAGGGTACTAATTTTCCAGAAGTATTTGAACTTGGCTTTGATCCACAGGGTACAAAAGTAGAAAATCCTGTGTCTGATATGGTGGCCAAGTCAAAGAAGGAGGAGTGGAATCGCTTGGCATAGCCCACTTGGCCAGTGGAACTATTCACGTCCAAGAGGTCTTCTGCTTCATTGATATCTGGCAAATCATCCTGTAATTTCTCAAACTCTTCAAACACTTCCTTCTTTGAGCGCTTTTTGTCTTCTCCATTTTCTCTTTTGATGCAGCTCCTTCTGGATTTGTCATAGTTGTTGCGCTTCTGAATATCAGACAAGATCTCATAGGCCTTCCCTATGTTTTTGAGCTTCTTGGCTAATTTCCTGCTGTTTGAGTTCTTGTCTCTGTGTATCTCATGAGCTAGCCAGCAATAAGCATTCTGAATATCAGTGAAAGATGCATCTTGAGGCACCCCCAGTACTTTGTAATAATTTACCATTTTTTAAAGTGGCCTGTGTTCTCATCAACTTAGAGGGATTTCTTTCTGAGAATTTTTCCATATAACTTTGAAGAGGAAGTTGGTAAATCACTCAAGTCTGTACTAAGTCCCCTTGAATCTTATCACATGGCTTCTTGAACCAAAGATCTTCACTAGGAGAAATTCACCTTTGTAGTGGGATGGCCCCCACCCGCTTTCTTTTAGTTCATTATGGGTAGAGTGACTATGAGCTCAACACACATCAGCCAATGACTGTCAGCTTATGCTAAGTTGGACTTGCATTCTTATTGGTGAAAAATTGGGCTAGATAAAATACAAATGGCTTGGGGAAAACTAGATAGTCACATGGAAAAGAATGAAATTGGATCACAATCTCATGCCGTATCCAAAACTTAGGTTAAACTTTATCATAGAGGTTAATGTAAAACCTGAGAACCATAAAACATAGAAGAAAACATAAAGAATATTTTATAATATTGACTTCAATGATGTCTTTGGCTATTGGATATGCATAAATACATATAGAAATATTATTAAACCAATGTTTCTTGTGTTCTTGGTGGAAAGCTTAAGAAATGAATTGATGGATCATCTGGGAGTTTTATTCTTAGTTTCTGAGTAGTCTCTTTCTATAGAAAGTGAAACTGAAGCTTTCTATAGAAGCTGAGCTTCTTTCCACCTGAACAGTGAATGGGAGTTACTTTTTTCTTTTTACCACATACATATCTGTCAGGTCAATGGGACACAACAGTTCTTTTAGCTTGTTTGGTTGGTTTTATTACTTGGCTAGCTCTTACTTGTTTTCCTTGGTGGTAATTTTTTATTTCTTCTTCTTCTCCTAATTTTTTTTATAATACCATGATTTACTAGGTTCATAATACAGTTGTTTCAGGCATTAAATATCCAAACACCAATTTCACCATCAGTGTAACCTTCCCCTCACAAGTGTCCCCAATCTCCTATCTACAGCACCATAATCTGCCTCCAGGCAGGAACAAATTTTCATCCAATTTCTTGTTATAACATAAAGGCAATGGAACTATCAAAACTTAGATAAATACATGCCAATTTGAAATTATTATATATAAAAATATATTTCACTATGATGTTACTAAAGTCAGTGTCAGAGAATTTACTGGGCAGATATTGGTGCTAATAAAACCACCTGTGATATACTTAAGGCTCACTGAGGTTGGTAAATTACGATGTATCTATCCTCAGATTTCCTATGATATTACTAGGCTGACACTACTAAGTTTTGAGGTGTCCATGATTTATATATCTGAAACAAACTTGGTGTCTCTCTCCCTTTCCTTTCTGACATTGTGGTTTGCACTATTATCAATAAGGCAGTGCCATACATATCACTTTATTCCCTTTCAACATCCAGTTCTTGTTTGAACTGATCATTACAACTATCATTACCATAGTGGAACCTTCTCTACCATAAATGCACTCACTACTCTTTGTGGCAAGCTTCATATCATGGGCTTGTCCTCCAAATCCTCATCTTTATTGTCGCTGGATAAAATTCCCATGCTACCTTTCACTTTTCTTATGTCCCACAGATGAATGGGGCAATTCTATGTCTATCCCTCTCTCTCTGATTCATTTCACTCAGCATAATAATCGCCAATAGGCAAATTTCATGACTTCGTTTTTTGAATTCTGCATACTATTCCTTGGTATAGATATACTACTGTTTCTTTAGTCACTCATCTGTTGTTGAGCATCTGGGTTTCTTCCAGATCCTGGCTATTGTAAATAGTGTTATGATAACTATCAGGGTTCAGAGAGCATTTTTGTATTATGTTTTTGTGTTTGTAGGGTATGCCCCCAGGAGATGTACTGCTGGATTATATTTTCACACACTTTCACTTTTTGGAGATTGTGGAACATCATAATAAACAGTATACAAGTATCTATTTAAGTTGTTTTTAATAATTTCTCTTTTATCCCATATTTTTGTTTTATGTTTTTCAAACTACTTTTTGTTTGTTTGTTTTTGTTTTGGGGCCACACCCGGTGATGCTCAGAGTTTACTCCTGGCTGTGTGCTCAGAAATTGTTCCTGGTTTGGGGACCATATTGGATGCCAGGGATCAAACCACGTCCATTCTGGATTGGTTGTGTGCAAGGCAAATGCCCTGCTGCTGTGCTATTGCTCTGGCCTTTCAAACCACTTTCTACAGTGCTACTAGATTAATATTTCACAATACAAATTTTACTTCAAATGATGATTTTTACTAAATATTCATGAATTTTGGTTTATATAACTATTTTAACTTCAGCCAAAAACTCAAAAGGGGTGTTTATTTATCAGTTCTGTTCTTCAAATCTCTTGACTCTATTGCTACTAGTTTCCATTTGTTTTTATTTTAACTCTAATTTTTGTAAACTGAAAGGTCATGTCAATAGAATTTAAATGACTACTTAAGCTTTTTGTCAAGCTATAATGAGGGCACTTTATGCATATTAAAAGTATTTGTTAAAGTTATATTGGCTTTCAAGGCCCACTGATTCTTTTCTGTTAAATATCTTTTAAAAAACTAATCAAGTTCAATTTGTATATTTGTAGAACTTTAATTTATTCTTCAGAGTTGTATTTTTCATGATGATAGTAAAACTTATGGAGTATTTTTGAGAGGGTATACTCAATGGTGTAAAAGGCTTACTCCTGGCTCTGTGCTCAGTTGGGAGAGGAGGAGCCATATGGGATACCAGGAATTGAACCCGGATTAGTCACATGAAGGCAGTATCCTCTCCGCTGTATTTTTACTCTATCTCCTAAAATGTTTAAGTTTCATCATCAATTTTTGTATATAAAATTTTGCAATATTTTGCCAAAAAGGACTTTTAGAATTGCACAAATATTATATAAAACCTGTTTTCACAATGGAAATATATACCTATGATCACTATAGCTGAAATTCATATAGCCATCATGCTCAGGAAGACCCTGATTAACCTCCCTTCTATAC
Source organism: Crocidura indochinensis (assembly GCA_004027635.1). Lineage (NCBI taxonomy): Eukaryota > Metazoa > Chordata > Mammalia > Eulipotyphla > Soricidae > Crocidura > Crocidura indochinensis. The sequence goes on from PVKC010000659.1 coordinate 4,953, forward strand.
TATTCTATTGAACTCCTTACTTGCCAGTAGGGAAAGGGTAGCAATAAAATATATAATTTACATTTTAATCAGTAGCCTCAGAAATATATAAAATACTATCAATAAACCATTTTAAGAAAAATTCATTTCAAATGACTGACTTGGGCATTTTGGAGTAAACTACTCTTCCTATTTATGTGGTTAAGGGGATAATTGAATAAAATTGATATGTTGCCGTGAGTTGAATGTTATTTTGTCTCAATACTCTGAAGAAAAATAATTATCTGAGATATGCATTGTTCTAGCAATAAAATCTGCTGGCACATAATCATGAGGAATCTGAACAATATGAATCATAGAACATTGCTTTAATTTTAAAAGATCTACATCATCATCTTCACCTACTTTTCCAAATATGCGGTTCAAACAGACATGGGAGGTGATGACACCACAGCAGGTAGAACTGCTTTTACCACCTAGAGTTTCACTTCAAGGGGTAACTTGGCTGTCTTAAATTGCCAGGATTCCTTAACTTGCAACTAAAAGCATTGTCAAGAGATTACTTAGTTTACACCATGAAAAATTGCACATTTGGCTTCCTGAAGCTGACAAAGCCCACCTCTTCCTAAATACTGGGTGAAGAATAAATGCTTTTGAATAAGACTCATCCAAAGGTTCTCTCTCTAAAAGAAAAACTGGTAGAAAAGTAACATTTCTGAAGCACTTTGAACCCTTGAAACCCAGACAACTCATGTTCACTGGAAAGTGGCAATTTTGTTTTTATATCATGTAGTTACAAAAATTCAATTGTGTATATACAACAGTTCAAGTGGTTTTATCTTCTAGGTTCCATATTAAAATTGTACTTGATGAAGGTTAGTTCTAAGATAACACATGGCTCTTAAAGCAAGCAGTAATATTTTCCCTGAGTGATATTCTACTTAACTATATTTTCACTTTAGAGAAATCTCAGTCCTAGAAAGTTAGGCTCCAGCTCCAACCAAATCAATTAAAGGGACAAGAACTGGAAGTCATAGATGATTCTTGTGCATGCCCTTCACTCCAGTCTGGATGGTCTTTCTTTTAAGAGTCCCTGGAGATAACATGCATCACTCTGGTCTCTAAGACACTGACTTCTATGAACAGGGCTCCTATATCTCATAATGCAACCAGTGACTCAAACATCTGCCATGGGTAGGTGGATGCAATGTTGGAGATCCAAAATAAATGTCAACTGTAGGAAGAGTCATGAAATGGATAAAAGGTCACAAATGATGACTGCCAAAATGGTCATACAACTTTAAACACACTACAAGTGAGCCATTGACTAAGGATACAGGTGGAGAGGTCTGGGAAGGAACTTAGGTCTCTCTAAGTTTGACAGATCTTTTGACTTATGGTTTACACAGAAGTTTTCCAGGGAAAACAAAACTCTTGAAGATAATTATAACAGGGATGCTGCATGGAGAGGTTGAATGGCAGTGTATCTTCCTGGATGGAAGGAGACCATAGAGATAGTAGCAGCTTAATACAGCTGTCTCTCCATAGAACAGGAACATGCAACTGCATTACAAATCCTTTGGATAAGTGACTTGACATCTTCCATGGAAACAAGCTGATAGAAAAAGCATATGAGTCCAGCTGCTAAACAAACATCCTGTGTCTGACAGCATCCATTTGCATAGTAAGACAAACCATGGAGACACTGTCCTCTCCATCAGCAGTCCTGTGTGCATGTAGCCTGTGTCTTACTTAGTTCAGGTGGCAATAATGAAACACTAATAACTAGGTATCTTAAACACCAGAAAACATTGTTCAGTTCTGTAAATTCAAGATCAGAGTACTCTCATAGTTAGGTTCTTGGTGAGGGTTCTCTTCCTGGATGGAGCCTCCCACGGCCAAGAGTAAAAGAACAGAGGCTTTCTTCTCTTATCATTTTTGCTTTGGTTTGGTTTTGGTTTTTTCAGAGGAGGGGGCACACCTGGTGATGCTCAGGGGTTACTCCCAGCTATACACTCAAAAATTACTCCTGGCTCAGGAGACCCTATAGGATGCTGGGAATCAAACCAAGGTCTGTCCTGGATGAACTGCGTGCAAGGCAAATGTCCTAAGGCTGTGCTTCTTGTCCTTTTTTTTTTTTTTTCAGAAAATTAATAGCATTGATGAAGGATTCACTGTCAGATCTTCATCTAAGTCTAATTACATCCCAGAGACTTCTTGCTGCTTTAACCTATATATTGGTCCTAACATATGAATTAGCAGAAAGGGGACATGCAAATATCTAGTTCATAAATCAGTCATGATATTGTGCTCCAAACATCACTGGCAACCTTGCCTCCTTTTGTAACTGTTTTTTTCTAAGGGAAGATAAGAGATGTGCTCCCTGCTTCTACCACATGACCAGGCAAAACGTCTCCTTTTGATTCAAGGATGAGGTTGTTATTATTTCTCAGCTGCTGCAACTTGGAAGGTTGGCCAGTGGGAATGGAAGTGACCTGTTGCCATCCCATCTAGGATGTAGTAGGAGATTGCTAACTAGCTGGTGGGAAGATTTGAGAAATTAGACACCAAAGGCCTCTGAAGCACAATTATGGAAGAGATACATTAAGAGTCTTTCCTCTTCTTGGTCCTCACAAAATTCACTTGATTTGTCAGCCTAAGCATGCTTTCTTCCTTGCCCTCTATCTCTTTGAAAAAAGAGAAGAAAAATAAAGAGAATTTCAAAGTAGGAAGAAGAATTAATTTCCAGAGAATTACTCCTGACAGAAACCGTTCCTCCAACACACACTCTTCCATGAAAATGAAGGATCTTGAGCTTCTGGAACATACTTGCAAAATACAAATTCCCCCCAGAAATTCATTTCACAGATGAATTCTGACTCTTGGCCTTGACACAATAACAAGATGATATTCATTTCTCCATCTAAAGATTTTCTGAGTGAAATGCTTCAAAGGATTATTTCCTTTTGCCTCAGAGTGTTCCAGGAGCATTATTTCCATTATTTGCATTATTTTGCCTGCCCCTGGTCCAAGCTCAGAACTGGTCCAGGCTTTTAGGGTGAGGTTTTGCATAGAATCCAAGAGGCCCAAAGAACATCTTAATCATCCAATTATGAGATAGCTACCTCAGGTCTGAGTAAAAGTTCAATCTAAAGAGTGCTTAAAGGGAGCTAGGAGTTTGGTCAAGGAGTGTTGCAATGACACAAGCACATATTATCCTATTAATAGAAATGCTGCAGCTAATTGGACTGGCACTTTTAAATTTGGCCTATTTCTCCCTGACAATTTTATTATAACAATCTCAAACAAAAAGTTGTAAATGTAATGAATATACATATTCCTACCAAGTAGATCCTATGATTTTTACTTTCTATACTTATTTTTATCATATGTATGATTACTTATTTATTTCTCTATCCAATCTGACAACTGTACTCTGTTGCATTTAAAGGAAAATTGTAGACATTGGGCATAGAATTGACTGCTGGGATATTGTACTTGCAAAACTCAACTATGAGTAATTATAAATCATGGTGCTTTAAAATAATTGATAAAAGAAAATTATATATGAATATAACTTAAATTACTTTTATTTTTATTATAGTTATTTTCCTTTTGTGATAAAATTCATTGGCAATGCAAGGGACAACTTTGAACTGTTTTCAATGTGTATATACAGTAACCAATGCATATATTTGTAACTGCAACCTCCAGACACAGAAGAGTGTCATACCAGCAAGTCCCTTCATCCTTTTAGCCATTCTTTGTTCCCACTATTCACAGAAACCACTATTCTGATTACTTTTCCTACCACTGATGTATTTTCCTACTCTCAGTATTTACCGAAATGGAATTGCTTTTGTCTGAATATTTGTCTTACCTCCTAAGTCAGTATGTTGAAACCTGGCCACTGTGTGGTATTCAGAGAAACTGTGAGTGGTTAAGAAAAGAAAAACCCTTATGTATAAGATTAGTGCCCCAGGGAGCTTTGTCATTTCATCATCTATGTGAAAACAGCAAAAAGGCTGTTTAGGAAGTAGACCCTCACCTAACATCCAACCTGTTTGTGCTTTAATCTTGGGCTCTCTAGCTGCCAGAACTATAAGAAATAAGTATTTGTGGTTTATAAGGTACTTAGTTTCTGATATTTTTCTTATAGTAATCCAAACTAAGACAGGAAGCCTGCACTACTAGCTCTCTTGTGTAAGTTTCTCTCATACAGTATGGTGTTTTAAAATTCACTCATCCGACATCCTGAATATATCCAAAGTCCAGTTCTTTTATTCCTGCGTAGTATTTCATTGTGTGACTATACCAAGACTTGTATATTCATCCTCCTTTTGATGGACATTTAGGCTTCCAATTTTGGCTTATTATAAATAAGAGCCCTAAAGAATAAGTTTGCATAAATCTTTGATAGACACATGTTTTTGTTTCTATTGGAGAAATATCCAGGAACAAAATTTAACTGGATGATGAGACACATAATAGGTATGTGTGTGTTTTACATGTCCATCAACAATGAAGAAGGTGCATTTATTCTATTTGTGGATTTATCAGTCTTCCTAGCTGTAGTTATTCTGATGGATATAAAGTGATTTACATCCTAAATTTTGGAAAATTTTACAAGTTAAAAATATATAAGGGACCGGGCGGTGGCACTGGAGGTAAGGTGCCTGCCTTGTCTGCGCTAGCCTAGGACGGACCACAGTTCGCTCCCCCGGTTTCCCATATGGTCCCCCAAACCAGGAGTGACTTCTGAGCACATAGCTAGGAGTAACCCCTGAGCGTCACCGTGTGTGGCCCAAAAACCAAAATAAATAAATAAAACCAGATTGAAATACATATTAGATGAAGAAGAGATAAATATCATACATATTTTATATTATATCAAGTAATACCAAAAAAGTTCACCTACCCAAACTCAGTATGAGGGTCTACTACTGGGTGTAGGTTTCTCTATTGCAGAAAGGAATTACTGTGTTGTTATTCCTTCTAGCTTTACTTGACCCTTCCGTTTCTTCAAGTTGGAAATGATCATACATTCAAGGGACTGCAGAGAGCCTGTACCTGCTCTCTGGTTCTTTTCTGTCTCACTGTTTTCTGCCATCTGTGGAAAAGGGAAGTTTTTGTGCCCATTGTGAGTTCCTCTGGACCCTGTTACCTGTTCCTCGAAGGCACTGGCTTGCTCCTCAAATCCCACTGTTCGGAAATAATTGACAACATCCATCACAGCCCAGTCTGCAGGATCAGGTGGCCTCCCATTCTCCATGGAACTGCAAAAACAGATCCAGACAAGTGTAATGGCAGAGCACATGAAAGTAAAGCCAGATATAATGCCCAGTCCCCCGGGGTAGGCTTCGGACAGCAGACTTCAACTCTGGTCCTCTTTTGTTTCAGAAGCCCACATTCCCAGGACTTTCCTTAGGGCCATAATCACTCTTGCTTATGAAGATCTTGTGTTTACAGAAGATCATGCTTCTCACTAAATCACTGTTTTCTTAATAAACCATTAAACCTATGCAGTAAAATACTTTATCATATTCTCTATTTAAGTCTGGATATACCGTATTTTCCGGCATATAAAATGACTGGGCATATAAAACGATCCCCTACTTTTCCTGTTAAAATACAGGGTTTGGCTACATTCGCCATATAGGAGTAGAACCCTCAAAGGTTAGTTGTATATGTTTAATGAAGCTAGACTTTAGAGTGCCAACAATCATTTTACATTAGTCATTTGTAGTGAATGACTGTGATTTATTTCATTGTAATCTACATTGAGAGCTGGGAGAGGAGGCTCCTCCAAGAGTAGTTGGCTGGGATTCAGTGATTAATAGGACAGCTAGAGGGAGACAGAGTGCTTCCTCTGCGTCCCTAAAAGCTGAACAGTGGACTGAGCACCTGAAAGCTGCATACCTGGCAGCTGGATGAGATGCAGCGCTCAGTAACTCATCTCCTCTGTGTGCCCTGAAAGATTAATCAGGACAAGCAGAAGATTGAGTGATGACGCCAGGCAGCTGGATGGAATGCAGAGATAAGAAGGGGATGGATGGGCCCGGGAGATAGCATGGAGGTAAGGCGTTTGCCTTTCGAATCCCGGTGCCCCATATGGTCCCCTGTGCCTGCCAGGAGCAATTTCTGAGCATGGAGTCAGGAGTAACCCCTGAGCACTGCTGGGTGTGACCCAAAAACCAAAAAAAAAAAAGAAGGGGACGGATCACTCATCCCTGAAAGTGGAGTAAATTTCAGCATGCCGTATACCTGTGCATAAGACGACCCTGACTTTTAAGAAGATTTTTATGGGTTAAAAAGTCATCTTATACGCCAGAAAATATGGTATGAAGTATAGCCCAGTTATTCTGGGGTATAATGGTTATACTTCTGCATTACTCACATCACATCCTTTAAATAGTGGCCTCTATGGAGCTTTCTCCTTTTTATTTTTCTCTCTTTTCTTTATATCCTCTCCTTTTTCTTTTTCATGTGTGTGTATGTGTCACACATGGCTGTGCTCAGGGTTTACTTTTGGCTCTGAACTTAGGAATTGCTTCTGATGGTGCTCAGGGACAATATGCAGGATTGAACTTGAGTCAGATGCCTCCAAGGCAAACTGTTTTCATGGTACCATCTCTCCAATCTGTTTCCCATTTTTACCTACTTTCCTCATGAGCATTTCTAACATATCCAGGTATAAATGCTCTCCTTGGAAATATATAGCCTTTAAAGCTTTGGTCCTGGGGCCTTGCAAGCACCCAATCCAGGACCAAAGGTGGTTGGTTCGAATCCCGGTGTCCCATATGGTCCCTGTGCCTGCCAGGAGCTATTTCTGAGCAGACAGCCAGGAGTAACCCCTGAGCACCGCCAGGTGTGGCCCAAGAACAACAACAACAAAAAAAAGGTTTGGTCCTTTGCTTTTGGTCATTTCTGGTCATTTGCAATACCTTTTCATTTGTCTTTACCAGACAAATCTCATATTCCTACCTGTTCCAAAGCTAGCTCCTTGGTGAAGCATTTTCTGGTTCCAACATGAAAGCATTTTGAATACTAATCTCCCCTGAATTAGAAAACTTTCAAAATCCCTTCATAGCATTTTTTTCACACTGAATTATACAAGCCTTTCTTATATTGGACAATGTCTAGACCAGTAGTTTCAATTTTTACTGCCTGTGAACAAAACCATTGCTTTAGCTTCCACCAAAGTATGAGGTAAAAGCTAAAAGACACATTTGGGTTTGGGCTGTTTCTTGTTTCAATTTCCCCATGTCAGGCACATAGTTAGGAACGTAATCCTTGGATGACCAGATGATGAGTTAACATATATTTGAGAAGGTTTGGAGAGAAGAAATATAGGAAAAGTCAAGAACTTGTGATTCTGTCTCATGTTAGATTTTCAAGGGTATTTATCAGAATTTCTCTAGCTTATTCAAGATTATGCATCTGATAAACTGGTTCCTTCTGTTTTAAATCCTTCAAATGCCCCACTATCTTGATGATAAATTCCAAGTAGCTTAATCTTATTCAGGAGGTCCTTGGAGTCAAAGCCCCTCTTAGCTTTCCAGAGAAGAATAAGTGATTTGGTAAGAAAAACAGAAGAATAAATAAGGTCCTCACTCTTGTGAACATATAGTTATGTGGGGCTAGAGAGAGTTGTAATCATACAATAAATGAGAATCTGAATACTGTGAAAAGGGCTATGGGCAGTGATAGTATTGTGCTGATTTGGGGGTTAATCTTTCCTGTGGAAGTTACATTAGAGAAAAAAGCAAAAAAAAAATATTATTTCAGGGCCGGGCAGTGGCACTGGAGGTAAGGTGCCTGTCTTGCCTGTGCTAGCCTAGGACGGACCGCGGTTCAATCACCCGGTTTCCCATATAGTCCCCCAAGCCAGTAGCGACTTCTGAGCGCATAGACAGGAGTAACCCCTGAGCGTCACCGGGTGTGGTCCAAAAACCAAAAAAAAAATTATTTCATGCTATATGTTTGTGATATGTATACATCCGGCCAATAGAATCAGACAGGTTTTTAAGGCCACAGAGTATTCTGAATATTATTTATGAACAGCGGGAACTTGTTAAATGATCTTATGTAAAGGCAGTGACCTGAGAAAATTTACACCTTAAAAAGAGTATTGGAGGAGCCCGGGAGATAGCATGGAGGTAAGGCATTTGCCTTTCATGCAAAAGGTCATCGGTTCGAATCCCGGTGCCCCATATGGTCCCCCGTGCCTGCCAGGAGCAATTTCTGAGCATGGAGCCAGGAGTAACCCCTGAGCACTACCGGGTGTGACCCAAAAACCACAAAAAAAAAAAAAAGAGTATTGGAGATAACTTCAGGAAAAAGCACCAGCGAAAAGTTTATGACTTTTTTTTTTTTTTGGTTTATGGGCCACACCCAGTGACGCTCAGGGGTTACTCCTGACTATGCACTCAGAAATCGCTCCTGGCTTGGGGGACCACATGGGAAGCCAGGGGATCAAACCGCTGTCACTCTGGTCTGAGTGTATGACATTTAACCAAGTGTCTTGGTGACTCAGACCATAGAATGGTGACAATGAAAAGAAAAAAATGTGTGCATTTAAATGACATTTAACCACAGAAACAAATACTTAGCTATATTAGTATGAATCGTTGGTAGATAGGCACAGAAGATGAAGAGGACCATGGCATACATTTCACTTAGACTGCAGTCTCAAAATTAGCTACCCACAATGAATGTGGAGTAGCAATTCAACCAAAGCAAAAATTTAATGTCGGAAAAAGGTCTGGAGCTCAAAACAGTTGAATGGACTAGCTATACATATCTAGGAGAAAGAAGCATTTAGATGGTAATTGAAACCTTTGGAGTAGAGATGAAACTTGGATTCAGGACTAGTCTAGTGTTTAAGCTCAACATGGGGGGCGGAGTTAAAAACATTAATGGTAACTTGAATAAAAATAAAATTAGGGAATTTCAGAAAGCCATAAACACCTAAATTTCCAAGTTCTACTGTTCTCCTGCCTTGTCTCTAGCATAGTTTTGCTTCTAGAAGGAACTTAAACTATCTGATAATAAAAACAATCTTCTTTCCCAGCTAAAGAGTGAGTAAACAATAGCCCATGTGACCAAAGATTTCTCAATATAGCACTTGACTTAAAAACTTTTATGTATAATTGGCTTTCTTTTAGAATTAACTATTGGGCATCTATCAACATTGCATTCCTATGTACTCATAGTTTTGTGCACCGGTGTGTGTGTGCACACATATGTTTGTGTGCACATGGACAATAACATATGTGTTTCTATCATTAAATAGGATAAATGTTTTAACCCTAACATTTGGGTTCACACATGTTTCATGGCTTGCATTTATTCTGTGCTCAGGGATTACTCTTAGAAGTGCTTGGAAGACCACATGTAGTCTGAGGATTTGAACCAGGATCAGCCGCTTGTAAGGCAAGCAACTTAATCTCTGTGTCATCTTTCTAGTCCCATACTTAAATTATTTTAAAATACTTTAAATACAAAATAATTTTTTGGCAGTGCTGGGGATTGAACTCAAGACTTCAAATATGCAAACCTAGTGGTATACTTCTAAGCTATTTTTCCAGGCTCTAAATTTGAAGTATTAAAAATTTATCTGCATGCTGGAATTCTTTTTTTTTTTTTTTTTTTTTTGGTTTTTGGGCCACACCCGGTGACGCTCAGAGGTTACTCCTGGCTATTCGCTCAGAAGTCGCTCCTGGCAGGCACGGGGGACCATATGGGGAACCAGGGGATCGAACCGAGGTCTGACCTAGGTTAGCGCAGGCACCTTATCTCCAGCGCCACCGCCCGGCCCGCATGCTGGAATTTTCAACTATCCTATTAACATAAGCAATCTTGAGCTTGTATTTCAGGTGTATTTTCCTTTCCAGAAGTTTTTCTAACAACTCTTAAGTTTTCTAAAATAGACTAATATTCTATAGTTTTTTCAGATAATCTTCTATAATGCCTCAGAGACATCAGATTTCACTGTTCCTGAAGCTGGCTTCAGTTACGTAACTTTTTTCATAAAGAAAAGTTGGTCAGAGAGATGTGCAAAGAGCTGGGTACATTGCATGTGGAAGCTCCAGGCTTCATCTCAGGTCATATGGATCAGTTCATAAGCACACCAGTGTGCATCCACAACCTCAACTAAAGAATAAAGTTCAGGGGCCCGGGAGATAGCATGGAGGTAAGGCGTTTGCCTTTCATGCAAAAGGTCATCGGTTCGAATCCCGGTGCCCCATATGGTCCCCCGTGCCTGCCAGGAGCAATTTCTGAGCATGGAGCCAGGAGTAACCCCTGAGCACTGCTGGGTGTGACCCAAAAACCAAAAAAAAAAAAAAAGAATAAAGTTCAACTGTTATAACAATGCATGCTTTTTTGTCCTATGTTATTGTGTTACTAAAGTAGTCCAATACAAGCCATAAAAGGGGTCTGCCCATTTAAGAAATAAGTTGAACAGGGGCTGGAGCAGTGGTGCAAGTGGTAGGGCATTTGCCTTACATGCACTAACCTAGGATGGACCGCGCCCCATATGGCTCCCCAAGCCAGGAGCGATTTCTGAGCGCATAGCCAGGAGTAACCCCTGAGCATCACCAGGTGTGACCCAAAAAGCAAAAAGTAAGTAATAAATAAAGGAAAGAAGTTAATACATTATTATTGTCTGACTGGGGCTTTAACACACACCCAGAACTATGTTGAACAGGAGTGGTGAGACAAGGGCATTCTTGTCTTGTACCAGATTTTAGAAGAAAGTCTTTTAATTTATCTCCATTGAGAATACTATTCACCATTGGCTTGCAGTAGATGGCCTTGACTATATTGAGAAACGATCCTTTCATGTCCATCTTGAGGAGAGTTCTTAGCAATAATGGGTTTTGGACCTTATCAAATGTTTTCTCTGTATCTGTAACACACACCCTCAAGTGAGATTTGGAGTGGAGAGTCCATGTGGAGAATGGGTGGCAGTTTGAAGAGACAGTTGGAGTAGCCAGCTGACCAAACTATTTCTACTCCTGGCTATGAATGACTCTTCTCCCTAATTTTGACAGACCTTTGGCTATATCTTTTTTGAACTGTTTATCTTTTACCTTGTATACCTATTTCTTTTACCTGGCCCTCAATCTGACCTTACCTTGGTCCCAAACCCAGATTTCTTTCCCTTATTCTCCCTCTCCCAGCCTAGGGGTTTGTCAAAGGTCCCTAGCTTCTCTATTAAAAAGGCTTAAAGTATTTTGTCAGAATCCTGCCTGTTTGGCGACCGACACACTGAAGGCCCCTGCAAATGCTGGCAATGTCTCATTGTCATTTTAGGATGGATGGTTTTCCTGATTCTTATTCTGCTGGGATGTGATATCACCACTTACATAACTCTGAAAAACTATAGCAGTAGCTATGAAGCAGAGGAGAAAAGACATTGCAAAGCTTCAGGTGGTGTACCATGAAGAACAAAAAGCACAATGGAAGGGAAGGAGGGTTCCTTCATATCTCAGGTGAGGGGGTCATGAAGAAAAAATAGGTGATTATAAACCAGCTGATCTATTTAATGATTAATCCACTGAATTTAAAAAAAAAGTAATAAGAGGAAATCATAAAGATGAAACTAATCATTTACATGCAGAAAGAAGAAATCTCTCTTCATTTTTGCTGTTGACCAGCATCAAGCACAAGCCTGATCACTGTACTAGCCACATAGAGCAGAGCTGTGTCCCACAAACAGACCAACTAACAGAGAGAGAGAACACTAAAATGCAATCTGCATTTCATACATTGCCTGATTGGTGTGAAATATAGCCTCCACCTCATGACCATACTTCTGTAATTTGCTTTTGTGGCACAAAAATTCAGAAAGGTTATGAAACACCCCAAACCACATATTCAAATCAGGTAGATATTCCATAAACACTGGCCTCCAATGTAAGCTTTCTTTCATCCTATGTATTCACTAATGTCGTAAATATTTACCAAAGACCTACTTTTCCTGAAACTGGGTTTTGCTGGTTTTATGCTAGATGAACATCACAAGGACAGAAACAATGTAGTCCCTGTCTTCAAGGAGTTGGCAATCTGGAGAGGGGAAGGGAAGTTAAACCGCTGAACCCAAGGTAGATTGGAATTGGGGTGTGGACAACAGCAACTGAAGTGTGTGTGCCAATTGCCTGAAGAATTATAACTGATTCAGACACTAAAATTTTTCAATGGCAATTTTCTAAGGCAGCAACTGCTCTAAGCACCCTGAGAAAGCCTCTGAAAAAGGATGCTTGCACAGGCAGATACGTGCTGACACATCTCATCACTTTTAGGCCATTTATGTTGATGTGATGGATGATTTTACTGGGCCCTTTAGAGGTTTTAGCAGAAGCTTTAAGGAGAAAGCTGGGGAAAATTCAAAGCAAAAACATGCTGGTGGTGACTGGCAGGGTGGGTCACAGAGCTATGGCTAGATAATATATGACATAAAAACATTTAGTTGATGGATTTAAGTGTCATTTCTCCCCTCCTCCTCTTCTGGGAAAGTCACATATCACCTCAAGGACTGGTATTTGTAGTCAAACTGAGATATTTTATTCCTTTAAAAATGGATTGTCTTCTCCAAATTGTCTCTCCTAAAGCACTTGTCAAATTCCAGAAGGAATTTAAACATCACCGTTTAAAACACCTCCCATATAGTGTTTCCCATCAAGGCTGCTAATTTTGCACTGATAAAAATGAAGTGGCAGATATAAAGGTTTCATCATCATTTGATATTTATAATTTGCTATCATCACAGCAAAACTGTTTCTTAGAATATCATGCAAGAAGATGATAAATATTTTAATGTGTGGGACCTTTAAATATATATATATATATATATGTATTCTATCTTAGTACAAAAAGTTAGAAGAAAGGGCAGAATTCATCAACAATTCATTGTTGAATCAAATCACTGTTTCCAATGAACCCAGTCACCTTTTAATCCTTGTGCATATGGCTAGTTATATCATGTATGAGAGAATTCGCATTATACATGAATAATTTATATTGGAAATGATTATTCTTTAATTAAACAATCACCTCAATTTTAAAGAGCAAGGAGACACAATGAATAACCAATCTGACTGGCTGGAGTGATAGCACAGCCGATAGGGCATTTGCCTTGCATGCAGCTGATTCGGGCTCAATCCCTGGTATCCCATATGGTCCCCTGAACCTTCTAGGAGCGATTTCTGAGTGCAGAGCCAGGTGTAACCCCTGAGCACTGTTGAGTATGGCCCCCAAACCAAAAACAAAACAAAACAAAACAAACCACCACCACAAACAACAAAATAATCTGACAGATATATGAAAACTGAGCCCTTTTTATGAACAGTTTCATCTTGGCATGTTGTAAGCTTAAAAATAAGCACAAATGTCTTCATTTTCCTTTAAGGATTAGTGAAGTCAGGTGAATATGGTTGAAACACTAAGAACAGAGCATTTCAATCTTTTATGATATTTATTAAAGATATAGACTGAAACTAAATCAATCAAATTAGTTTATACCATGGTTATCATTTCAAAACCCCATTAATCCACTAGTTTCCCTTTTGTTTCAAAATTACCTTAGAGACTGGGACAGGAGTTACTTTAGGAAATTATTAATATAGTATGATGAAATATTTATCACATATCCTCTTTAAAAGTTAACTCCCAATATCACATTCAGAAATACACTACAATTTTACTGACAAGATATTTACATATATTTCTAAAATAAAATGAATCTATTCTTTGTCTAAATGGTGTTAGGCTATAAAAACAATATAATTTTGATTCTAACAAATTATTATCACTTTACTTATTATATATCAAGTCATTAAGCAATGAAGTAAAAAAGATTCTTGTCAGGACATTTTTAATTTTTGAATACTCAGATAAAACATTGACTGCATTTAGATGTTAGCATAACTAAGAAATAAAAACATTAAAAAAGTAAATGATTCTTTAATCCTTTATATCCCAGAATCTTTAGATTGATATACAGAGTGCTGATTTAAACATATTTACCATTTGAATTTATACTGAAATCCATGGGCAACATCCTAGGTTTTGTCATATATACAACTTAGCTCTAAGGTTATATGAAGTCATAAAAGTGAGAGGTCCTAATTTGATAGGATTGATGGTGACCATGTGAGAAGAGCCACATGCCTGCATGAGAACACAAATAGAGAAGACCACAAGCCACAAGCGAGGAAGAGAGAAATAGAGAGAGGGTATGGGCAAAGCAAAGGTATAGGATAGATCTCACCTTGAAAGAAATCCATGTGCACCTTGATCTTGGGTTTCCTAACCTTTAGAACTGTGATAAATAAATATCTGTTGCTTAAAAGTCACCCTATTTGATGTATTTTGTCATGGTAACTGGAGTGTACTTATGTCGTCACAGAACAGACAAGTAGGATTTTTAGCCTTACTAAGAAAAATTAAGTACATTGGTTCTAAGTATCCATACAAACTTTCATATATGATCTGTAGTCACTAAACCATACAGCACAGCACTAACTTCTTTCAAACGTTAAAGCATTCAATCCTGAGTAGAGAGGCCACTGTGCAGTTTTAAATTATTGAGTCAATTCCCTTCCCTCCTCTTTCTCCTCTTCCTCCGCTCCCTCCATCATTATTCATTTCTCTCCTTCCTTTCTTCCTAAAAAAGTAGCCTAACATCAGGACTGAGAAGTAGTATATAGGTTAAGGTACTTGCCTTGCACAAGACAGACCATGGTTCAATGCTCTGCCAGCAACAGTCATTTCTGACCACAGAGCCAAGAGCTCTGAGCATGCATCTATAGTCAAATTACACTCTCCATCACATATCTCAAAGGAAAAAGAAACACCATACTATTATGAGGTATTTGGTATTTGCCACTTAAAAATGTGTTATTTTAATTTCTTAGCTCCTATTACAGAGTTATTTTATGATCAAGATCAAACTTTGGTAGTTGTAAGAATAAGCACTTACTGAATTCAGGTGATCAGGCAGAGAAACTGTAGGCTCTGAGAAATGTGGATTGAATAGATGAAAGTAGGGTAATAGGAAAGGAGCAATCAGGAACTATGTAGCAAGCTAGATACATTCTTCTTTGCTTTCAAGGGGTACATATAAAAATGTTGCTGATTATTTATGTGATACTATAAAAGAATAAAAGTTATACTATTATGTTGCTCACTTTATATTTGTGTTACAGATCAATACCAAACATTGACCTAAGTTGTGAAATGAAGCAAAACAATATATTTAATGATCTGTGTTCCTTGGTATGTTTTGTTGAGTAAGTCATGAAAGTGCTTTGTGAAGATTTAATGTATTGTTAAACCACATTCAATATTTTATTGAAAACAAAGGAATTGAAGGCTGGAAAAATAGGTCAGGAGGAAGAAAAACTGCCTTGTAGGTAACTAACAGCAGTTTAGTACCCGGCAACACATGTGATCCCCTAAGTATCAAAAGGAGTGATCTCTGGGAGTGATTCCAGAAGTAAGCCCTTAGCACTGCTACATAAGGCTTCAACCCCTACTTCATAAAAATAATTAATTAAAGAAGACATGCCAAATATTTAATTAAGACAAAAATAGTAAATATATATTTTATTATCAATGCTACTAGAATTTGAGTGAGTTAAATTGGAAATTTCCCTAAAAGAATCTAATTTGTGGCTTACACTTACTGGAACCTTGTACTGAAATAAATTTACATAGCACAAAACGACAATAATAATTTTGCTAATTTAAATGATGACATAAATATTTGAATCAGGCCGGAGAGATAGCATGGAGGTAAGGCGTTTGTCTTTGGGGCTGGGCGGTGACGCTGAAGGTAAGGTGCCTGCGCTAACCTAGGACGAACCGCGGTTCGATCCCCCAGTTCCCCATATGGTCCCCCGTGCCTGCCAGGAGCGACTTCTGAGCGAATAGCCAGGAGTGACCCCTGAGCATCACCGGGTGTGGCCCCAAAACCAAAAAAAAAATATTTGAATCATAATTGACATTGATAAACTGATAGCTGCTGATCTTTATGAAACCCCAATCAAATTCAATGTTAAGAACACTGACACACAAAATATATTTTACTTGGACTGTCATAGCTTTAAAACTATATGCTTCTGTTTCAAAGTGAAACCAATATTTCTATACAAATAAGTGAGTATTCAGGGCCAGAGCAGTGGCGCAAGTGGTAGGGCGTTTGCCTTACATGTGCTAATTTAGGACGGTTCAAACCCCTAGCATCCCATATGATCCCCCAAGCCAGGCGCGATTTCTGAACGCATAGCCAGGAGTAACCTCTGAGCATCACCAGGTGTGATCCAAAACCAAAAATAAATACATAAATAAGTAAATAAACAAAAGAATGAGTATCTAATATGAGTGTATAAAGTAAAAGAAAATAACTTCTGGTAATTAATAGCATTTTAAGTCTTTTTATAGCTATAAGGGCATGTGATATGTATAAAATTTATTAATCTAATACAGACAACATGTTTCCAGTGAAAATCTTGTATCCAAATGAAACATACTGTAAGTATAAAATATAAAATAGATTGAGAAAGTTTAGTACAAAAATGTAAAATAGCTCATTTTGATTGCATGCTAATCATTTTGGATATGGTTAGTCTAATTCCAATATTTTTTTGAAGTTTGCCTTTTGTTTTATTTGGTATCTTTTTTATCTTTTTTTAAACACTTTGGTTACAAAGTTGTTCATGATGAGTTTCATTCTGACAATGAATACCACCCTTCACCCCTGAACGTTTTCCACCATCAGTGTCCCCAGTTGCTCTCCCACCTGCCCCTGCCTGCTTCTGGGGCAGACATTTTACTCCTCCTTCTCCCCTTTCTTCCTTTACTATTTTTTACTTTTAGACACTGCCGTTTTACTATTTTTAATGAAGGGATACCATGTGTGTATATATATGTAATATATATATAATATATATATATTACTCTATCTGTGTTCAGCACCCAGTTTTTATCCAGAGTGATCAGTTCCAACTATCATTGTCCTTTTTTTGGGGGGGGGGAGAGGGGAGACCTGGTGACAGTAAGGGTTACTCCTGGCTATGTGCTCAAAAATCACTCCTGGCTTGGGGGCCCATATGGGATGCCAGGGAATCGAACCGTGCTCTGTCCTATGTTAACGCATGTAAGGCAAATGCCCTACTGCTTGTGCCACTGCTCCAGCCCCAGCTGTCTATTTTCTACCCTAGTGTTCCACTAGTTGTACCATGGACTGGTCCTCCTGGCTCTCAACTCTATTCTCTCTGGATATTACTATCACACTTTTTCCCTTATATATCACAGATGAGTGAGATTATTCTATGTCTATCTCTCTCTCTCTGAATAATTTCACTGAGCATAATACTCTCCATATCCATCCATGTAAAAGCATATTTCATGACTTCACTTTTCCTAACAGTTGCATAGTATTCCATTGTGTAGATGTACCAAAGATTCTTTAGCCCCCTCATCTGTTCTCAGGCACCTGGGTTGTTTCTAGTAGTTTAGTAGTACTTAGTTGTTTCGAAGTAGTGCTGTGATGAATATAGGCATGCAGAGGGTTTTTCTGTATTGTATTGGGGGGGGGGGAGATTCCTAGTGTATATTCTTAGAAATGGTATTGTCATATCATATGCAAGCGCAATTTCTAGATTTTTGAGGAATGTCCATATTTTTTACAAAAAGGTTGCACTACTCTGCATTCCCACCAGCAGTGAAAGAGAATCCCTTTATCCCCACATCTGCTTCAGCATTGATTGTTCTTGTTCTTTGTGATGTGTGCCAGTCTCTGTGATTTGAGATATCTCATTGTTGCTTTGATTTACATCAAATAATTAGTGATGTGGAACATTTTTTCATCTGCCTTTTGGTAGACTGTATTTCTTCTTTGAGGAAATGTTTATTTACTTCTCCCCATTTTTTATTGGGGTCAAATCCTTTTATTTCTTGCTGAGGTTTTTAAAAATCATTATCCTATATATCTTGGCTACTAATACTTTATCAAATGGGTATTGGGTGAATAGTTTTTCCCATTCATGGATAGTCTTTGCATCCTAATCACTGTTTCCTTTGAGATGCAGAAGCTTCTCGGTTTAATGTAGTCCTATTTGTTTATCTTTGCTTCCACTTGCTTGGCCAGTAGTGTTTCATCCTTGAAGATGTCTTTAACTTCAAAGTCATGGAGTGCTCCACCAACATTTTCTTCAATGTAATTTCTGGTTTTAAATTTGGGTGCAGGGACCTTGGTTCAAAACATAGGATGGGTCTGAGACCCTGTCTGAGTCATCTAGGAAGGTTGCCAGGTAGAAGCTGATAGCAAGCAGAGCAGCTCCCCAGCCTCATTGTCACTGCTGGCCATCTTGTGGTCTGGCATCTCACAGCCATGTCACTGCTGCTTAAATGACAAAATAGCTGACCATCCGGCCTCACTTAGCCCTGTCCCTGCTGCACTCCCTCAGTGTTTATGTCCACATTCCACGAACTTGGCCATGGAGATGGGGCTGCCCTACACCCCGCAGCTCCCAACCCCACTATGGGACCAAATTCGTGTACCAGTCACTGCCAGCCTCTTGTCTCCGGGAACAATGCTGCATATCGGCTTCCATCATTGCCACTGTTACTTAAGGCCACCATGGCTGCAATGTTTTTCTCTGACAAACTCCTTAGGAGTTTGATTTTCAATCTTGTGACTGGCTGCTACTTCATCTCCAGGAGTGTGCTTGGGGTTTTGGAAGTTTCATACTTGGAGTCACTTGGGGACAAGCTGCTCTGGCATCTTCGGGCTCTTCTGAGTTGCTACTATTGTCACCACATCTCCACCATTTTCCTCTCTCAGATATGATATATATGATATATTAAGAACAATTTCATGTTTTAAAATGACCCTAGAAAAGTTAAATGTTATTTCCTCTTGAAAGCACTGCTATATATCTAAAATTGGTGATATTGAATTCTAAAGTACTTGATTTTTGAGACTTGAAGGTTATGTCAGATTGGTTTTTTTGTTTGTTTGTTTGTTTGTTTGTTTTTTGGGTCACACCCGGCAGTGCTCAGGGGCTACTCCTGGCTCCATGCTCAGAAATTGCTCCTGGCAGGCACGGGGGACCATTTGGGGCACCGGGATTCGAACTGATGACCTTTTGCATGAAAGGCAAACGCCTTACCTCCATGCTATCTCCCGGGCCCCTACAGATTGTTTTTTAATTGCTGTTCCAATTTACACATTCCCCAGTTCTGTAGCCTAACCTATAGCTCTCTAATGATTGCGATGGTCAGATTTAAGAATTTTTGCTTAGTGAATTGCTACATTATAATACTGATTTGTGTTTTATTGCTACTGAAACTAAATATATTTTCATATGCTAATTGGTCCTCTTCTGTGAAGTGTGTGTTCATGTGTGGTCATTTTCTTTTGTAGAAGTGGGTTTTCCAATAGTGCTTAGGGCCTGAGGGTCACTTCTGTCAATATTTGTATCAGCTGTGTGTTCTTAGTGGTTGGATGCTCAGGACAGATGATATGGGTTTACTCAGATATGGAAGATCTAGAGTGATTTAGGCAATACCGCGTCAGGCTCAAACGTTGAGATGGACGCAATTAAGAAAATGCTCCATCCTGGAGGAATTTTTCCAATCCCATGATATTTTTTTCTCTTTGTATTTTTCTTAACAACTTGTTATTATTACATTACTTATTGTTTCAAAATTTAGTATAAAATCATTGCACTATTCACCTTCTCTTGCATTTCAGAATGACAAGTAGAATGACAGTCTTATCATGTCAAAATCCTACTGACTTATAATATTCAGAAAGGTAGGGATTTGAATGAGAGTTGGAGTTAGATATTTGAGTTTTGAGTGTCAAGGATTAACCACTTTAGTAGGCATAATTGAACAAAGGAAGAGAAGCCCAATAGTTTGTGCTAAAAATTATCCACAGAATATTTATCCTATTAGTCATGTAAGGAAAAAGAAGCCAAATTAAAAGGCTTAACACATAGGGGCTTTTTGTTTGAGTTTGGGTTTTAGATTGTATCTTGCAGTGTTTAGCATTTACTCCTGGCTTTGTCCTCAGGGATCACTACTAAGGTAAAGGGTCAACCTGAGAATTGGCCAAGTGGAAGGCAAGTGTTACTCACTGTACAAAAAATAGGTTGTAATCATTTTTTTTTCTATTGCAATAGGTCTGTAAGAATCCATGATCTAGTATCAAAATAAATCCTGGCCCTAGTTTCTCTTCCTTTTTACCTTTCTTCTCTCAAATTAATATTTATAGCCTCTAGAAGGACTCCACCCATTTTTTGCTTGTTTGATCCTTACCCCATTTCATTTATTTATTTATTTTTCTTTTCCTCAAACAAAACCATATAACTTGAACCAAGTTGTTCCACTGTTCAATTTGAGGGGGAAACAATGGAGGACACCAAGACCAAACGGTTGTATGATCACTAAGTAGTAATAAAAATGATCAGACTTACATACCAAACCCAATTCAATTCCTAATCTACAGCCAGATAGATACAGAAAGAACCACTTATCCGAGCAGCCTGGGGGGTAAGGGAGAGGAATATGGGATGCATGCTGGGAACACGGGTGAAGAGAGGACAACTTTGATGGTGAGAATTCCCCTGATCCAATGTCAATATGTACCTAAAATATTACTGTGAAAGATATATAATCCACTTTGGTCAAAATAAAATTTATTATTTAAAAGAAAAGAAAAGAAAAGAAATTGAAACCTACCTACCATTCAGTAAAGAGGATGAGAAAGAACCGGAAAACAAACAAACAAACAAACAAAAAACAGATCCAGTCAAGCCTTTGGGACTAAGTGAGGATAGCTACTGGGCAAAACCTGAATCAAAGAAAACAAAGGCATCTTTAACCAGTTTAAGGCCGACTTGAAATCAGAAAGGATGGCAAAATATCAGCTTTGCTCCTTTCTCAAGAAGTTCAGTCACTTTCTGAGCTTCAATTTACATTTTGAAAGAGAAACAATATTTTCTTATTGTTGCAATGATTAAATGAAATAATTTTTGTAAGGATAAACCATCGATGGCAGGCACCCTCACACTTTCTGAACACCTTTGTTAGGTCACTCTAATCTTTTTCCATTTCCATAATGACCTTCCTTTGCTCTTTAACAATTGATAGACCCAAGACAGAGAAATTAAGTTTTTTTTCTTATTCTTCTACTAGTTAAAAAACAAAGATAAGGTCAAGTCTTATATCAAGTCTTATATCCCACCCCTACCACCACCATCCCCATCCCATACTAAGAGGATCACAAGTTCTTCTACACTGTATTTAATTCATTCTGGCCTCCAAATCTGGGCTTGCTTTTGCTTTCTTCCTAAAGGAAGAGGAAATTTCCTTCCAACTAGTTTAATAGCTATACTTTTAATATTGAAAAATAATATAATATTTTTACTCTTTAGTTGCAAGAATCTTAGATCCCATAAATCTTTTGCCTAGAATTCTTCCAGAGGTAGCATTTTCCCACATCTTTTATCATGTTTACTATTTTACCACTTTTCTTCTCTTTACTATAGCTGTCCCTTCTTTATAAAACAAGAGGAGAATGAAAAGTAGCAGAAACTATAGACTGAAATTCCTGGTCTCTTAATTTAGATTTTACCTAAAATTATCTAATAAATGTTAAAATATTGTTACCTAAATGCCATCCTGTTACACATTCCTCATATGGAGGTTAGCCTAGAGTAGTGTTCTCAACAGACATTTGACAATATCTGGAGATAATTCGATACTTATGGTTAGAAGTGGAGTTAACACTAACTTTCAGTGGGCAGAGGTAAGGAAAGCTTCCAAACAATTCAAAATATACACAGGGGCACACACACATTCCAACAAATAATTATTTGGCCCCAAATGTTCTTTGTACCTATGTTAAAAAACTTGATGTATGGGGCCGGAGTGATAGGATAGTGGGTAGTTTGCCTTGTACACAGTTTACTCAGGTTTATTCCCTTTATTCCAGATGGCCCTCCAAGCATTGCCAGGAATGATTCCTAGCATTGCTTAGGCATGATGCCCCCCCCCCAAAAAAAAACCTGACAAATTCTCAGGATATTAAGAACATTACCACAGAACATGTTAGAAATGCAAGGTCTCAGTGCTTTTTTTGCAACCAACTGAATCAGAAACTCTGCATGAATATTTAAAAAAAATCTGTATTTTAACAGGATTACCAGATAATGCAAATTTAAGTTTGAGAACATCGCTAGTTTAATGTACTTAGAGAAGACTAGAAACTATTATGTTCTTGTAAAAAAATAAGCATTTTGGAAAGAGAAGTTCTCAGTATTAAAATGTGGTTCTAATATTGTATATACAAATGTTGAAAATAAATGAAAGATGGGCTTTCTTAGCCTCACTGTAAAGAGAGTCATGTTCGAGTAAAAATGGTTGAAGCCCTCTCTAACAACCAAGTCACTCGAGTGTGTAAGAAAGACTTGTGTTTCAGATACACGCTTAAATTCAGCCAGGCTGTATCCCAGCCCCAGCATGAACTAAATGTTAAGAGTTTCATGAACTTTTTGGAGCTTGGATTTTTTTATCTATAAATTTTATTTATCCCAAAACATGACTGTGAGTATTAAGAGTTTAACTAAGTGCTAGTCAAATTGTAAAAACAAAAAAATTAACCAGGTAAAACTAAAACTCTGAAAAGGAACATGTAGTCAGAAAATAGGGTACCTTTTTAAGGTTTTGGAAGGGACTCTTTGCAACAATTATACACTGTAGGATTCCACATGCAGTCAAGGATCATTCCTGGTCATGTTCCAGGATGACCATATGGGATGCCTGGAAAAAAAAACCTGGTCGGCCACTGCAAGGCAAGTAAGTGCCTTGCCTACACTATTCTACTGCTTTGACCCCACATTTATTTTCTTATCCTTTATCCTGTGATAGAATATAGACAAAATACATGCAAGAATGGTACTCAAGTAAATTAAATCCATTCAACAGGCAGTGAAGAACATTGATCCAGGAGCGAGGGAAATAGGAAGTAGTAAACTCAATCCACAGAGTGTCTGCAGCAAAGACTGCATAGCCCCTTCTCAGGGATGAGGGAACTGCAGACTCTGGAGGACTGCAATGGTTCCCGATACATTCTCAGTGGGTTACTTATTAACTCATAAACTGGAGAAAATTGGGCAAAAATGTAAACCACAAAACACCACACCATAGAATTAAAACAGCCCGAGTAGACACGGCACAGTTAGAAGTGTGCAATTTCTATACCTGCCAAATAGAAAAACCTCACTGTTCAGATGCAAAGATTTAAAGTACAATCATGATTGTCATCTCAGTATGGGGGGATACCCTACATTAAACACAGCTCAGGTAACAAGACCTAAAAAAACAAGACTATAAAAAATCAAATTACTTGTTTACAAGTAACTTAACCACATCTCACAACAATGACCAAAAAATAGTTCTAGAAATGCAAACATATCTAGCATATACCAAGTTAAACATATAATATTTGACAAACAGAATAACAATGGAGTAAAACAGGAAGTCCAGAAACAACAAACAATAAAGTTGAAGACACAATTCCACAAATGATGCTGGAAGAAATTAATATGTACATGGGGAAACATTACCATTAGCATGACCATCAAGAGAAATAATTTATTCCTTATATCACACCATACGCAAAAATTAACACAAAAATTGTGCATCGATGGATGCGAAACAAATTCCACCACCCAAGAACTCACTCCTATAAGCATCATCCATAAAATTAATATACACTTTACTTCCAAATTAAAAAAATTTCCACACTTTGAAAGAATGATACTGTAGAAAGAATGAAAGCACAAGAAACATACTAGCAAATAATACTATCACATCATATGTATGATCATTTGTACCCAAAATACTTTAAAACTCTCTATATATAGTATTTCTATAGTAACAGATAACTCAATAAAAAGATATAAAAAAGCATTTAAATTAAACTTACTTAAAAAGGTATGTCAATCACAAATAAGTACAAGAAAAATATTCTATTGCAGGTGTGATTAAGGAAACAAAAAATTAAAGCATACTTAATAAAACTTATAATGAAAAAGATGGATCAAGTCAAATTTAAGAGAATTTGAACAACTAAGGATGATGGGAATATAAATTAGTTTAGAAAAAAATTCAAAAACTATTTAAAAAATTAAACATAATGGGGCCAGAGTTGTAGCACAGAGTGGTAAGGCATCTATCTATCTGCCTTGCTGGCACTAGCCTATGATGAACCACGGTTCAATTCTCCCAGCATCCCTTATGGTCTCCCAAGCCAGAAGCAATTTCAGAGTGCATATTCAGGAGTAACCCCCGAGTGTCGCTGGGTGTGCTCCCCAAAAAATTAAACATTCTATCTAACTTAACTTTTCCATAACTAAATACAACAGAAAATAAATCATGTACTCAAAGACTTTTACACAAAAGGTAAAAGAAGTAATATCTCCCAAATGGAAACAATCCAAAAATCTATCAACAAATGGATAGACAAATAACAAATAAATTGTACAACAAGTACTCATTTAGTGTTGTCAATTGGTTCTTGGAAATTGTTGCTTTGAGCAAAATGATGTGTAATAAAAGTAGGTTCTCAAATAATGCACTTCATTCAATGTTGGTTGGACTGTATTTTATTTCTTGTTTATGTTAAAATGAAATGACTTTGAAAGAAAGGACATTGTTCAGTGACTTGTATATTCATGACATAAATATTATCGAGTAATAAAAAGTAATGAACTATTAATACACACTATAATAATTGGTCCCCAAACCAACTACCCTGGGTCAAATAAATCATACCAGTTCTTCCAAAAAATGTAGAATATAGGGCCAGAGAGATAGCATGAAGGCAGGGCGTTTGCCTTGCATGCAGAAGGATGGTGTTTCGAATCCTGGCATCACATATGATTCTCCAAGCCTTCAGGAGCAATTTCTGAGCAGAGAGCCAGGAGGAACCTCTGAGCCCTGCCAGTGTGACCCCCCCCCCAAATATAGAATCTAAATATTTCTATTTAGTCAAACTTCTAGAAAAAAATAAACTAACTTATAGTGGCAGAGAGTCTATTTGTATTGTTTGAGAATCCAGGAGGCACAAAGATCAGGAAGGGGGCATAAGAAGATTTAGGTAAAAAAATCTTTGGAGAAAATGAATATAGTCATAGCTTTAACTGTGATATTTGCAAAGGTACATATCAATATCATAATTGATCAAATTTAAATTTTAATCGCAGGCAACTTACCTTTCAAGAAAGTTATTAAATTGTGTGGGATTTCAGTTTGGGGATCTTTACTGGTGGTACTTAAACAAATGCCTGACTCTACTCAAAGGTTATTCCGGGCAGGCTTGGGGGATCAAATGGGGTGCAAGAATTAAACACAGGTCAGCCACTTGCAAAGCAAGTGCCTCATCCTTTGTACCATTTCTTCAGACCCCTTAACCCTTAAATTAAGCAAAAGTAGACACTCAGTTCATCAGTTACATAAGTAAGATTTCAAGTTTTAATAGATACTTAAATAACCTAGTGCCTAGAACAGCCCAATGCAAAACATGGTGTCCATCAATTGTTCAGAATACTGTGAGCAG
Source organism: Crocidura indochinensis (assembly GCA_004027635.1). Taxonomy (NCBI): domain Eukaryota; kingdom Metazoa; phylum Chordata; class Mammalia; order Eulipotyphla; family Soricidae; genus Crocidura; species Crocidura indochinensis. The sequence continues at coordinate 30,571 of PVKC010000659.1, forward strand.
GGGGCCGGGCAGTGGCGCTGGAGGTAAGGTGCCTGTCTTGCCCGCGCTAGCCTAGGACGGACCACGGTTTGATCCCCTGGTTTCCCATATGGTCCCCCAAGCCAGGAGCGACTTCTGAGCACATAGCCAGGAGTAATCCCTGAGCGTCACTGGGTGTGCCCCCCCACCAAAAAAAGTATACTGTGAGCAGCACTCATCTCATACTGAGTAGTGGTCAACAGTTCTATGTACAAAAGTGTGTTCTCTTAATTTCCCAATTTATCCACTAAAAATTTCAAGAGTGAGTGAAGTATATACAACCCTGATACACATAACATAATTGAAAGCTTTAAAAAGCATGTGTTATTAATTTTTGCATATTACTTCTCTGAGAAAAAAATATACTTTCTATTCACAAACATATAGCCCACTGTTTACACATTGACATAGTATAGCTTCTTTGGATCACATTTTTTTTTTTTTTTTTGGTTTTTGGGTCACACCCAGCAGTGCTCAGGGGTTACTCCTGACTCCATGCTCAGAAATTGCTCCTGGCAGGCACGGGGGACCATATGGGGCACCGGGATTCAAACTGATGACCTTTTGCATGAAAGGCAAACGCCTTACCTCCATGCTATCTCCCGGGCCCTGGATCACATTTAATTGGTTCCTCTTAAGCTCAAATTGGAGATAATTTTAAACTAAATGAAATAGAAAGAAGTGAAATAGATAATACCTTCTTGGAACTAAGTTCCTCCTTATCATCAAAGAGTGTTTGGTTTCAAGATAACTCCAAAATGAGAACTACAATTCACAAATACATATTATGAGCTAGTTGAAATTATGTAGCATGCTTCAACATATGCAAATGATTTTTTTCTATTTGAAAAATCAGGCATAAAACACAACAAATATAATCAGGTTTCCAATGTCAGGGTAGATTTTACAATGGATACTCTAAAATATTTCAATTCAATGAGTAGTTCATAAAGTCAGGAGAGAGGTTGCAATACTTAAGAATTCTTACTGGAAGTCTTTCCTTCCTTTGCTATATAGCTCTTTCAGCTTTGAGAGTAGTGAT